>WNWK01005171.1:12500-125481 GCA_009830355.1 Cherax destructor | reverse complement strand
TGGCATGAAAGAAAGCCTTATCAACCAGGCAGGGTATTTACGCACTGTGTTATTGCACTGCCCCGCACAGAGCCCTCTTGTGACGGATTTAGGCAGCGCTATCATCAATTATGTTTTGGATGGAACAGGCTAGCGAGTGACCTTGTTCCCCAGACTCCACACGTCGACTAAATGGATACAGATCGGTCGGATTCTGAGGTCGTGTGTTGATGCCGCGTTCGTGTGACCTTCAATCTCCCTAAATCCGGATGAGGGTAAGGTTCGCAATTTGTTTTTTCCTAATCTCGTGTTTATTTTATCTTCCTTCATTAACCATTGCTTTTAAAGTGTATTAATTTCGTTCATGGCACTTAAGTCTTTGATTGTGAAGTGAAGAGAGGCTTGAAAATTTGCTTATTTGTACATATATTTTTTTTCTGTTAACTAGGAATGTGGGTCAGAGTGTTCGCTAGCTCAGCCACTATTTGATGCGGGTTAACAAAGGTTAGTAAAGTGTTTATAATTATTCTTTATTTATTTTTGTCACCTGAGGAGCGGAGATATTCACAACTAAGCAGCGTACTTGAAACACAAAACTTACCGCTGTTATGAAGCCTACGCCATTACTGTCTAGTACAGTAGACAATAATAGTGAAGTGTAGATAGGCGTTGCAGAAATACTTATTAAAACGTTTCTCTGTGTAGAGCTTTTTCAAGTCATGCCTTGATAAACCTATACACAAAGCGAAACGTTAAAGCCTGTTTTATATACGAAATCTTTTTTTAGTTAATGACGCTCATTTTGTCGAGATGTTGCAAGAGGCTCATTAAGTTTGCATGCAACCTCTACACCACCTGTCAAGGACACTACTCCCTAAAATACGATTAATATATAATATATATATATATATATATATATATATATATATATATATATATATATATATATATATATATATATATATATATATATATATATATATATATATATTATTATTTTTTATTAACACATCAGCCGATTCCCACCAAGGCAGGGTGGCCCGAAAAAGAAAAACTTTCATCCTCATTCACTCCATCACTGTCTTGCCAGAGGGTTGCTTTACACTACAGTTATAAAACTGCAACATTAACACCCCTCCTTCAGAGTGCAGACACTGTACTTCCCATCTCCAGGACTCAAGTCCGGCCTGCCGGTTTCCCTGAATCCCTTCATAAATGTTACTCCCTTCATAAATGTTACTTTGCTCACACTCCAACAGCACGTCAAGTATTAAAAACCATTTGTCTCCATTCATGCTCACGCATGCTTGCTGGAAGTCCAAGCCCCTCGCATACAAAACCTCCTTTATCCCCTCCCTCCACCCTTTCCTAGGCAGACCCCTACCACGCCTTCCCTCAACTATAGATTTATACACTCTCGAAGTCATTCTATTTTGTTCCATTCTCTCTACATGTCCGAACCACCTCAACAACCCCTCCTCAGCTCTCTGGATAATAGTTTTGGTAATCCCGCACCTCCTACTAATTTCCAAACTACGAATTCTCTGCATTATATTCATACCACACATTGACCTCAGACATGACATCTCCACTGCCTCCAGCCTTCTCCTTGTTGCAACATTCATCACCCATGCTTCACACCCATATAAGAGTGTTGGTATAACTATACTCTCATACATTCCCCTCTTTACTTCCATGGACAAAGTTCTTTGTCTCCACAGACTCCTCAGTGCACCACTCACCCTTTTCCCTCATCAATTCTATGATTCACCTCATCCTTCATAGACTCATCTGCTGACACGTCCACTCCTAAATATATATATATATATATATATATATATATATATATATATATATATATATATATATATATATATATATATATATATATATATATATATATATATCGTGCCGATTAGGTAAAACTTGTCAGTTAGCAAGAACTCATTTAAAATTAAGTCCTTTCTAAAAAATTCCTCTTATACGTTTAAAGATATATTTTTTAATTAATGTTAATGTAAAAATTAATAATTTTGTACCAAAAGAACCTTAGAAAACTTACCTAACCTTATTATAACAAGCGCAATTTAATTTAGCCTAATCCATCTAAATTTATTTTAGATAAGTTTACAATTATTTAATAATAAACAAACACAATGAAATATATATTTTGGCGTTAGGTACAGAATGATTTTTTAAGAAATTATTGCATACACAATTTTTTGCTTGCCTTATTCGGCAAGAAGAGCGTTGCTATTTGTGAGGGAAAAGCCGGTACTAATTGGGGTTAGGGTTGTTCAGACAGCCAAGAACCATTGGCATATTACTGCCCGCACTTCAATCTAGAGCCTGGTCACAGATCGGGCCGCGGGGGCGTTGACCCCCGGAACTCTCTCCAGGTAAACTCCAGGTAGCGGGCTGAGGTGCTTTAATTTCTACTCGTGGTAGTATTAACCTTACCTGGTGTGGGTTGAAGTTTGGAGAGTCACTTCACCTCCACTCTTCTCCTGATCAGGTGATCTACCACGAGTATTTCTGTTTGTTGTGTTTTAGCTTTATGGTTACCAGTAATGACATTAAGATTGTACACCACCCTTGGTCTTTCTTAAATGTTGTACTTATATAACTTTTTGGTAACCAGTTTATTTTCTTTATTATCAACTGTGCTGGTGACCTGGTCATCCAGGTTAGACTCCTAATATTGGAGCCAGATACCAGTTTATTCTACTTAAGAGGATATTACGACTACTCTTCACCTCTAACACCACACTTGTGATGCTACAACCGAGAAGTAACAAGAGATTCCAGAACATGGGATGATGATCACCACCCAGGATAACCTACACCATTTCTTCAAACATCCGAAGATCATCCTGGGCTTTACATACTCCTAGGGTCATTTATTTATTTTTCCATTCTTTATGATGAGGCGGAAGGCGTTCCCTGACACTAAGCCAAAATCCGAAGTTTTACCTATTCGGCACGACATATATATATACCTGCATAAAGAGATACACACGTCTCTTTGTATTTTATCTATATCTTGTTTTCACATTTACTATGAATGATGACCTGGTTACTAAGGTGAAATAGTTATTTATACTCAGTGGCGGAGGTATTCTGTCTTTCAGGAAAGAGGACAAGTGTCTCCTGACGCGGGTCTGAGTCACATAATGATTCATTAAGTTTAGAGGTTCACAATGTTTCATTCACATGGAGTGAACTTTTTCAAGTGAATCTTGAAAAAGTTCAGTACATGTGAACGAAACATTGTGAATCTCATAACAGAGGTTCTGTTTTCTTGAGTTTTTTTTATTACTACGTCTCGATGTTGCCACAATTTCACTTCCTACTGAAGATGTCGACCTCCTGCTGGTGGATCTTGAGAGTTGAACCGCAGCTCTTCCGCCTCTTGAGGGTTTTTCTACACAACACCATGGCTGTTGCCTGACTACATGAAGTACATGACGCTGGGTTTAAGGTACACAGGAGCAGCGGAGTGGATTGGTAAGCCAATGGAAGAGATAGATCAAGTGACAACACGTACAAAAGGATATATACACCGAGAGGAGCGTATCTCTCGCTGTATATAAGCTTGGAGTTAAGTTAAATCCTTATTCTAGGGATTGAGTTATTGTTTTCTGGGAGTGTACAGGTGATAGGTTGTGTACAGGTGATAGGTTGTGTACAGGTGATAGGTTGTGTACAGGTGTGTGGTCTTTTGACTTAAAAACTGGATAAACTAGCCTAAAACATCATTGAGATGGTAGTCACACAACTAAAACCCTGGTCACAAGAAATCTTAGTTTCCCCTAACAAATTTTTCCCTTATCCCAAAAAGTTTATAATCCTGAATACTTGAAGATAAATTTAAAAGAATGATGTTTATGTATTTTTTTTACAAGAAAATGTAATTTTAATATGAAAGATATATTTCGTTCGCTGCGCGATTGTCCCTAACATATATTGCAACTCGGTCCCCATTTCTGTCACTCTGAGTGGAATAGTTGTAACTGTATGTGATATTGTGCAGGCATCACTCTAATGTTCAGGCTAAACCAGGTCACAGTTACTGAAATAATATCATTGTTTCCTGCGCATCCAGTTAACTTCATTTATTTTATTTCTCACGCTTCGGTTATATGTTGCAGATGTTATGAAATATTTTTTGCCTCCTCTGTCTCTGTGGATCAATTCCATTGTTTTATTAATTATCTTACATGTAACTATCTTTTGAGCTATCTTTTATGAACATTTTCTTAAATTTTCTTCATAATTCTTGCCTCTGTTGTCCTTAATACTGCAACCCCCTTTGTTCCCCACACACACAGTCATACCTTTTTCTTCAAGCAATTTAAAGTCCCTCACACTTCAGCATCAGTCCCCTCGACTGGACTGATAATGGTGTCACCTCGCCCCTCCAAAAAGCTGTACTGTCCCTGTCATTCATTTGTTGCCATAAAAATGATCTCAGCTGTCAGTGACATTGCAAATTCCTTGCAATGTCTAGCCTGCAATTTGCACTAATTGCCCTAGACATCCATTCACTACCCACTTCTAGGCAAAATACTACATGTAATTGGGATCTCTTCCTTTGATTTAATTCACTAGCTATCCTAAACTGGGGCAGCAATGAGTCTCGCCTGTGTCCCCCACCATCATTTCCTCCACACTGAGGCGGATAATGGAGTTGTCATTACCTGACAATGTTTAACCTGTTAACTGTATCCTCCAGACCAGCTCTGGGAAAACATTGTCTCGTCCCTCTTGTCCCTGTTACAGAAAGCTCTGTCCTTTTATCTAATTTTCAAGACCTCGACAACAAGTACATATTCTTACCTTTACTTGTAGAGGGGCTGGTGTTGCCTACATCCTTACTGGTCACTGTACATTTGTTCTGGAGAACAGCAAAGCGATTTCTGTTCTTCAACTCTGTCTTCAATCCTTTTCATTCTCATCTTCCTCTGTTTTCTATTCATATTTTTCTATTCGTGTACCTGGAGTCGCTTCCGGAAATCACCGCCCCCACGGCCCGGTCCCAGACCAGGTTTCCTGATTACTGGCCAGATCGATCGAGCTGTTAGTGTCTGCTTGCCGCAATTCAATGTATGTACTACAACCTGGTTGATCAGGAACTGTTTTGATGAACCTTTCGAGTTCGCTCATGAAGAAAGCTAGGATTTTGTTACTCCTCTTTGTGCATGAAGGAAGGGTGCTGAAGAGTCGCGGTCTCTTAACACTTATTGAGTTCTTTCTCAGTGTACTCATCGCTTCCCTGCTTTTCATTAGTGGTATCCTGAATCATCTGCCAAACCTCTTGTGTTCATAAGTAGTACCTTCGGTACTACAATTCTGCTTCTAATACACGGCAATACTACTCAAAATTTATTGAACAAACCATATTAACATTCACTCAAATTCCCGAAGTTTGGTGAACTCAGGGTAACTCACATGTAGATCAGGGTAGCTACGCTGTACTCACCTAATTGTGGTTGCAGGGGTCGAGACTCAGCTCCTGGCCCCGCCTCTTCACTGATCGCTACTAGGTCCTCTCTCTCCCTGTTCCATGAGCTTTATCTTACCTCGTCTTAAAGCTATGTATGGTTCCTGCCTCCACTATATCACTTGCTAGACTATTCCACTTCCTCACAACTCTATGGCTAAAAAAAATACTTCCTAACATCCCTTTTACTCATCTGAGTCTGTGTCATCTTACCTTTGATATACCTTTGAAGAGTTTCGAGAGTATCTACTCTCTGAGCCCGGCCATGGGCCAGGCTCGTCTGGTGCTTGCCTGGTCAACCAGGCTGTTGCTGCTGGAGGCCCGCTGCCCCACATATCCATCACAGCCTGGTTGATCTGGCACCTGGTGAAGATATTTGTCCAGTTTCCTCTTGAAGGCTTCTACACTGGTTCCAGCCGTGTTTCGGATATCTTCTGGTAAGATGTTGAATAGTCTGGGACCCCGGATGTTAATACAGTGCTCCCGTATTGTCCCCACCGCACCCCTGCTCCTCACTGGGTTTATTTTACACTTTCTCCCATATCTCTCACTCCAGTATGTTGTTATGGCAGTGTGCAGATTTGGGACCAGGCCCTCAAGTACTTTCTATGTATATATTATCATGTATCTCTCTCCTCCGCTCCAATGAGTACATGTTCAAGACTTGAAGGCGTTCCCAATAATTTAGATGTTTCAATGGCTCAATGTGAGCCGTAAACGATCTCTGGATTTGTTCCAGCTCTGCTATTTCTCCTGCCCTGAACGGGGCCGTCAGCACTGAGCAGTATTCTAAGTGAGGGAGCACTAGCGATTTGAATAGTGTCACCATCGGCATTATTTCCCTTGTTTTGAAAGTTCTCAATACCCACCCCGTCATCTTCCTGGCTGTTGTGATCTTTGTCTTGTTATGGTCTTTAAACGACAGATCAGCAGACATAATTATTCCCAAGTCCTTTACGTGTTCCTTTCGTTCTATGTGGTGACCCTCTTGCGTTTTGTATATAGTGTTCCTTTTGAGTTCTTCATTTTTTCCATACCTAAGCAGCTGAAACTTATCACCATTGAACGTCATGTTGTTCTCCACTGCCCATTGGAAGACCCTGCTATCCCAGAATGCTGTAGAATAAACAACACAACTATCCCAGAATGCTGTAGAATAAACAACACAACTATCTGTGTTATGATGTTGCATATATGTTTGATAAACAATTTCTAGAGTGTGATGTAGACTTTGTAGAAAATATTTTCATTGCTCTCTTCTATGGGTCTGTAGACGATATTTTTAAGACTCCTCGAGTGTTGTAGAGGACATCAAAAGTATCCAAAGGAGCTGTAGCAGACATTATTATTAGTATTCTTTGATGTTGTAAAGGATATTTTCACAACTATCCCAGAATGCTGTACAACAAACAACACAACTACCCCAGAATGCTGTAGAACAAACACAAACTATCCCAGAATGCTGTAGAAAAAACACAACTACCCAGGTGCTTAGAAGTGCTTAGAACAACACAACTACCCCAGAGTGCTGTGAACTAAACAACTACAACTACCCCAGGTGCTGTAGAACAAACAACTCATTTACAACTACCCAGAGTGCTGTAGAACAAACACAACTACCCGAGTGCTGTAGAACAAACACAACTACCCCAGAGTGCTGTAGAACAAACACAAAACTACCCAGAGTGCTGTAGAACAAACACAACTACCCAGTGCTGTAGAACAAACAACTACCCCAGAGTGCTGTAGAACAAACACAACTACCCCAGAATGCTGTAGAACAAACACACAACTACCCGAGAATGCTGTAGAAAAACAACACAACTATCCCCAGAGTGCTGTAGAACAAACACACAACTACCCAGAGTGCTGTAGAACAAACAACCAACTACCCAGAGTGCTGTAGAACAAACACAACTACCCCGGTCGTAGAAACAAGCTACCCCAGTGTGAGAACAAACACAACTACCCCAGTGCTGTGAACAACACCTGCCTGTAGAACAAACAACACAACTCCCAGAGTGCTGTAGAACAACACAACTCCCCAGAGTGCTGTAGAACAAACACAAACTACCCGAGTGCTGTAGAACAAACACAACTACCCAGAGTGCTGTAGAACAAACACAACTACCCCAGAGTGCTGTAGAACAAACACAACTACCCCAGAGTGCTGTAGAACAAACACAACTACCGATGCTGAACAACCTACGTGCTGTGAACAAAAACACAACTACCCCAGAGTGCTGTGAACAAACACAACTACCCCAGAGTGCTGTAGAACAAACACACAACTACCCCAGAGTGCTGTAGAACAAACACAACTACCCTGAGTGCTGTAGAACAAACACACTACCCCAGAGTGCTGTAGAACAAACACAACTACCCCGAGTGCTGTAGAACAACACAACTACCCCAGAGTGCTGTAGAACAAACACAACTACCCTGAGTGCTGTAGAACAACACAACTACCCCAGAGTGCTGTAGAACAAACACAACTACCCCTGAGTGCTGTAGAACAAACACAACTACCCCAGAGTGCTGTAGAACAAACACAACTACCCCTGAGTGCTGTAGAACAAACACAACTACCCCAGAGTGCTGTAGAACAAACACAACTACCCCTGAGTGCTGTAGAACAAACACAACTACCCCAGGTGCTGTAGAACAACACAACTACCCCAGGTGCTGTAGAACAAACACCACAACTACCCCTGAGTGCTGTAGAACAAACACAACTACCCTGAGTGCTGTAGAACAAACACAACTACCCCAGAGTGCTGTAGAACAAACACAACTACCCCAGGTGCTGAGAACAACCAACTACCCCAGGTGCTGTAGAACAAACACAACTACCCCAGAGTGCTGTAGAACAAACACAACTACCCCAGTGCTGTAGAACCAAACACCACAACTACCCTACGAGTGCTGTAGAACAAACACAACTACCCCAGAGTGCTGTAGAACAAACACAACTACCCCGAGTGCTGTAGAACAAACACAACTACCCCAGAGTGCTGTAGAACAAACACAACTACCCGAGTGCTGTAGAACAAACACAACTACCCCAGAGTGCTGTAGAACAACACAACTACCCCAGAGTGCTGTAGAACAAACACACAACTACCCCGAGTGCTGTAGAACAAACACAACTACCCCAGAGTGCTGTAGAACAAACACAACTACCCCAGAGTGCTGTAGAACAAACACAACTACCCCAGAGTGCTGTAGAACAACACAACTACCCAGGTGCTGTAGAACAAACACAACTACCCTGCAAGTGCTGTGTAGAACAAACACAACTACCCCTGAGTGCTGTAGAACAAACACAACTACCCCTGAGTGCTGTAGAACAAACACAACTACCCCAGAGTGCTGTAGAACAAACACAACTACCCCAGAGTGCTGTGAACAAACACAACTACCCCAGAGTGCTGTAGAACAACACAACTACCCCAGAGTGCTGTAGAACAAACACCACAACTACCCCAGCGTGCTGTAGAACAAACACAACTACCCCAGAGTGCTGTAGGAACAACACAACTACCCCAGAGTGCTGTAGAACAACACAACTACCCCTGAGTGCTGTAGAACAAACACCACAACTACCCCAGAGTGCTGTAGAACAAACACAACTACCCCAGGTGCTGTAGAACAAACACAACTACCCCAGAGTGCTGTAGAACAACACAACTATCCCAGAGTGCTGTGAAGAACACAACTACCCTGAGTGCTGTAGAACAAACACCACAACTACCCCAGAGTGCTGTAGAACAACACAACTACCCCAGAGTGCTGTAGAACAAACACAACTACCCCAGAGTGCTGTAGAACAAACACAACTACCCTGAGTGCTGTAGAACAAACACAACTACCCCAGAGTGCTGTAGAACAAACACAACTACCCCAGGTGCTGTAGAACAAACACAACTACCCCAGGTGCTGTAGAACAAACACCACAACTACCCCTGAGTGCTGTGAACAAACACAACTACCCCAGGTGCTGTAGAACAAACACCACAACTACCCCAGAGTGCTGTAGAACAAACACAACTACCCCAGAGTGCTGTAGAACAAACACAACTACCCCAGAGTGCTGTAGAACAAACACAACTACCCCCAGGTGCTGTAGAACAAACACAACTACCCCACAGTGCTGTAGAACAACACAACTACCCCAGAGTGCTGTAGAACAACACAACTACCCCAGGTGCTGTAGAACAACACAACTACCCCAGAGTGCTGTAGAACAAACACAACTACCCCAGAGTGCTGTAGAACAAACACAACTACCCCCAGAGTGCTGTAGAACAAACAACACAACTACCCCTGAGTGTTGTAGAACAAACACAACTACCCTGAGCGCTGTAGAACAAACACCACAACTACCCCTGAGTGCTGTGAACAAACACAACTACCCCAGGTGCTGTAGAACAAACAACACTACCCCTGAGTGTTGTAGAACAAACAACACTATCCCAGGTTCTGTAGAACAAACAACACAACTACCCCTGAGTGCTGTAGAACAAACACCACAACTCCCCCTGAGTGCTGTAGAACAAACACAACTACCCCAGAGTGCTGTAGAACAAACAACACTACCCCTGAGTGTTGTAGAACAAACAACACTATCCCAGAGTTCTGTGAACAAACAACACTACCCATGAGTGTTGTAGAACAAACAACACTACCCCAGAGTGCTGTAGAACAAACAACACTACCCTGGTGTTGTAGAACAAACACAACTATCCCAGAGTGCTGTAGAACAAACAACACACCCTGAGTGTTGTAGAACAAACAACACTATCCCAGAGTTCTGTAGAACAAACACAACTACCCCTGAGTGCTGTAGAACAAACAACTACCCCTGAGTGCTGTAGAACAAACAACTACCCTGAGTGCTGTAGAACAAACAATTACCCCTGAGTGCTGTAGAACAAACAACTACCCCAGGTACTGTAGAACAAACAACTACCCCTGAGTGCTGTAGAACAAACAACTACCCCTGAGTGCTGTAGAACAAACAACTACCCCAGAGTGCTGTAGAACAAACAATTACCCCTGAGTGCTGTAGAACAAACAGCTACCCCTGAGTGCTGTAGAACAAACAATTACCCCTGAGTGTTGTAGAACAAACAACTACCCCAGAGTGCTGTAGAACAAACAACTACCCCTGAGTGCTGTAGAACAAACAACTACCCCTGAGTGCTGTAGAATAAACAACTACCCCAGAGTACTGTAGAACAAGCAACACAACAACTACCCCAGTGTTGTAGAACAAACAACACAACTCCAGAGTGCCGTAGAACAAACAAATAACACGACTATCCCAGAGTGCCGTAGAACAAACAAACAACACAACTATCCCAGAGTGCCGTAGAACAAACAAACAACACAACTATCCCAGAGTGGTGTGTAGTAAACAACAACAGCAGACACTCTCCAGAGTCCGGCTCCCAGCAACGTTGTCCCCCGCGGCTGGGTTGGAGCCTCGACCACTTTTTGCACCCTCAGGATGCAACTCCAACACCATATTGGGATCCTCGCTGGGGTTGGGGAGGCTGTGCAGTCTGTGTGCAAGTTAGAACAGCCTGTTCTCTTGAGGTGGGGAAGGGAAGGGAAGGAGTCGAACTTGGGAAAAGAGAATGATCAGGAAAATCTCGGAGATAATTGAACGCCATCATGGTAAAGTGTTGTTAGTGCAATGATGTGATTGGTCAGACAGCGGCTACAGGAGGGAGGTTCCAGCTTTCGCCGCACGGGTTTACCTCTTCGTGGAACACAATATAAAGTGTATGATTTTTTGTTTTCTGTAAAAGAGGAATATCATGTGATGTTTCATTTGTTAGAGAGGAAGATTACGAAGTTTCTTCCGTAGGAGTGAAAGATTAATATATTTTTCCTGTAAGAGACGAAGATTAATCGATGTTTCTTATCTAAGAGAGGAAGATTATGCGGTATTTCTTCTGTAAGAGAGGAAGAGCATCAAGTTTCTTCTGTAAGAGGAAGATTATAGTTCTTTTCTCTGGAAGAGTAGGATTTCCTGTTGTTTCTTCTGTAATCTTTTCTGTGAGAGAGTAAGATTACATGATTTTTTTTCTGTAAGAGTAATATTACGTGATTATGCCCTCTGTAAGTAAGATTACACGATTTTCCTTCTGTAAGAGGTAAGATTTTCTGCTCTTTCCTCTGTAAGTCAGTAAAAACTTGCCGAACATAAACATACAAAAAAAAATAACCAGATGAGTTTCTTCTTGACGCCTCGTTAAGGAAGATAAAGATGGCGTCAGCCACGCCTCAAGACCACTGTCAGCCACGCCTCAAGACCACTGTCAGCCAGGCCTCAAGACCACTGTCAGCCAGGCCTCAAGACCACTGTCAGCCACGCCTCAAGACCACTGTCAGCCACGCCTCAAGACCACTGTCAGCCACGCCTCAAGACCACTGTCAGCCTCGCCTCAAGACCACTGTCAGCCACGCCTCAAGACCACTGTCAGCAACGCCTCAAGACCACTGTCAACCTCGTCTCAAGACCACTGTCAGCCACGCCTCAAGACCACTGTCAGCCTCGCCTCAAGACCACTGTCAGCCAGGCCTCAAGACCACTGTCAGCCAGGCCTCAAGACCACTGTCAGCCAGGCCTCAAGACCACTGTCAGCCACGCTTCAAGACCACTGTCAGCCACGCCTCAAGACCCCTGTCAGCCACGCCTCAAGACCACTGTCAGCCACGCCTCAAGACCACTGTCAGCCACGCCTCAAGACCACTGTCAGCCACGCCTCAAGACCACTGTCAGCCAGGCCTCAAGACCACTGTCAGCCACGCCTCAAGACCACTGTCAGCCACGCCTCAAGACCACTGTCAGCCACGCCTCAAGACCACTGTCAGCCTCGCCTCAAGACCACTGTCAGCCACGCCTCAAGACCACTGTCAGCCAGGCCTCAAGACCACTGTCAGCCACGCCTCAAGACCACTGTCAGCCACGCCTCAAGACCACTGTCAGCCACGCCTCAAGACCACTGTCAGCCTCGCCTCAAGACCACTGTCAGCCAAGCCTCAAGACCACTGTCAGCCAGGCCTCAAGACCACTGTCAGCCACGCCTCAAAACCACTGTCAGCCTCGCCTCAAGACCACTGTCAGCAACGCCTCAAGACCACTGTCAACCTCGTCTCAAGACCACTGTCAGCCACGCCTCAAGACCACTGTCAGCCACGCCTCAAGACCACTTTCAGCCACGCCTCAAGACCACTGTCAGCCTCGCCTCAAGACCACTGTCAGCCTCGCCTCAAGACCAATGTCAGCCTCGCCTCAAGGCCACTGTCAGCCTCGCCTCAAGGCCACTGTCTGCCTCGCCTCAACACCACATAACATCGTCAGCCTCGCTACCTGACCACAATCAGCCTTGCCTCAAGACTATAACATCGTCAGCCTCGCCTCAAGGCCACTGTCAGCCTCGCCTCAAGGCCACTGTCAGCCTCGCCTCAAGGCCACTGTCAGCCTCGCCTTAAGGCCACTGTCAGCCTCGCCTCAAGACCACTGTCAGCCTCGCCTCAAGACCACTGTCAGCCTCGCCTCAAGACCACTGTCAGCCTCGCCTCAAGGCCACTGTCAGCCTCGCCTCAAGGCCACTGTCAGCCTCGCCTTAAGGCCACTGTCAGCCTCGCCTCAAGACCACTGTCAGCCTCGCCTCAAGGCCACTGTCAGCCTCGCCTTAAGGCCACTGTCAGCCTCGCCTCAAGGCCACTGTCAGCCTCGCCTCAAGACCACTGTCAGCCTCGCCTCAAGACCACTGTCAACCTCGTCTCAAGACCACTGTCAGCCTCGCCTCAAGACCACTGTCAGCCTCGCCTCAAGACCACTGTCAACCTCGTATCAAGACCACTGTCAGCCTCGCCTCAAGACCACTGTCAGCCTCGACTCAAGACCACTGTCAGTCACGCCTCAAGACCACTGTCAGTCTAACCTCAAGACCACTGTCAACCTCGCCTCAAGACCACTGTCAGCCTCGCCTCAAGACCACTGTCAGCCTCGCCTCAAGGCCACTGTCAGCCTCGCCTCAAGGCCACTGTTAGCCTCGCCTCAAGGCCACTGTCTGCCTCGCCTCAACACCATAACATCGTCAGCCTTGCTACTAGGACCACATCTAGCCTTGCCTCAAGACTATAACATCGTCGCCTCGCCTCAAGGCCACTGTCAGCCTCGCCTCAAGGCCACAATCAGCCTGCCTTAAGGCCACTCGTCAGCCTCGCCTCAAGACCACTGTCAGCCTCGCCTCAAGACTACTGTCAGCCTCGCCTCAAGACCACTGTCAGCCTCGCCTCAAGGCCACTGTCAGCCTCGCCTCAAGACCACTGTCAGCCTCGCCTCAAGACCACTGTCAGCCTCGCCTCAAGACCACTGTCAGCCTCGCCTCAAGGCCACTGTCAGCCTCGCCTTAAGGCCACTGTCAGCCTCGCCTCAAGGCCACTGTCAGCCTCGCCTCAAGACCACTGTCAGCCTCGCCTCAAGACCACTGTCAGCCTCGCCTTAAGCCACTGTCAGCCTCACCTCAAGCCACTGTCAGCCTCGCCTTAAGGCCACTGTCAGCCTCGCCTCAAGACCACTGTCAGTCTCGCCTTGAGGCCACTGTCAGCCTCGCCTCAAGGCCACTGTCAGCCTGCCTTAAGGCCACTGTCAGCCTCGCCTCAAGACCACTGTCAGCCTCGCCTCAACACCACATAACATCGTCAGCCTCGCTACCTGACCACAATCAGCCTTGCCTCAAGACTATAACATCGTCAGCCTCGCCTCAAGGCCACTGTCAGCCTCGCCTCAAGACCACTGTCAGCCTCGCCTCAAGACCACTGTCAGCCTCGCCTCAAGACCACTGTCAGCCTCGCCTCAAGGCCACTGTCAGCCTCGCCTCAAGGCCACTGTCAGCCTCGCCTTAAGGCCACTGTCAGCCTCGCCTCAAGACCACTGTCAGCCTCGCCTCAAGGCCACTGTCAGCCTCGTCTTAAGGCCACTGTCAGCCTCGCCTCAAGGCCACTGTCAGCCTCGCCTCAAGACCACTGTCAGCCTCGCCTCAAGACCACTGTCAGCCTCGCCTTAAGGCCACTGTCAGCCTCGCCTTAAGGCCACTGTCAGCCTCGCCTTAAGGCCACTGTCAGCCTCGCCTTAAGGCCACTGTCAGCCTCGCCTCAAGACCACTGTCAGTCTCGCCTTGAGGCCACTGTCAGCCTCGCCTTAAGGCCACTGTCAGCCTCGCCTTAAGGCCACTGTCAGCCTCGCCTCAAGACCACTGTCAGCCTCGCCTCAACACCACATAACATCGTCAGCCTCGCTACCTGACCACAATCAGCCTTGCCTCAAGACTATAACATCGTCAGCCTCGCCTCAAGGCCACTGTCAGCCTCGCCTCAAGACCACTGTCAGCCTCGCCTTAAGACCACTGTCAGCCTCGCCTCAAGACCACTGTCAGCCTCGCCTCAAGGCCACTGTCAGCTTCGCCTCAAGGCCACTGTCAGCCTCGCCTTAAGGCCACTGTCAGCCTCGCCTCAAGACCACTGTCAGCCTCGCCTCAAGGCCACTGTCAGCCTCGTCTTAAGGCCACTGTCAGCCTCGCCTCAATGCCACTGTCAGCCTCGCCTCAAGACCACTGTCAGCCTCGCCTCAAGACCACTGTCAGCCTCGCCTTAAGGCCACTGTCAGCCTCGCCTTAAGGCCACTGTCAGCCTCGCCTTAAGGCCACTGTCAGCCTCGCCTCAAGACCACTGTCAGTCTCGCCTTAAGGCCACTGTCAGCCTCGCCTTAAGGCCACTGTCAGCCTCGCCTTAAGGCCACTGTCAGCCTCGCCTCAAGACCACTGTCAGCCTCGCCTCAACACCACATAACATCGTCAGCCTCGCTACCTGACCACAATCAGCCTTGCCTCAAGACTATAACATCGTCAGCCTCGCCTCAGTACCACATAAATTTGGTTCATCAAAGGTTTTGTGACTTGTAATGATCCGGTAATGATCCGTGTCCCAGCCACGATACTACGAATTGTTCCAGCCACTATATTACGAATTGTTCCAGCCACTATACTGCGAATTGTTCCAGCCACGAAACTACGAATTGTTCCAGCCACTATATTACGAATTGTTCCAGCTACTATACTGCGAATTGTTCCAGCCACGATACTACGAATTGTTCCAGCCACTATACTACGAATTGTTCCAGCCACGATACTACGAATTGTTCCAGCCACTATATTACGAATTGTTCCAGCCACTATACTGCGAATTGTTCCAGCCACGATACCACGAATTGTTCCAGCCACTATACTACGAATTGTTCCAGCCACGATATTACGAATTGTTCCAGCCACTATATTACGAATTGTTCCAGCCACTATACTGCGAATTATTCCAGCCACGATACCACGAATTGTTCCAGCCACTATACTACGAATTGTTCCAGCCACAGTACTGTGTCTAGCTCCAAAGAAGGTACTGTGAATTGTTCCAGCCACGATAATGTGAACATTTTGTTGACGTCACAAGCACCTCACTGATAACACTGGCGTGACCTTTGACCTGGATTATGTTGCCTGCTAATGAGGTCAATTAAAACTATATTAATATTCGACGCTAGGGGGCTAGTGAGGGCATTATTGACCTGTCTTCATAACTAAGTCGTGACTTTTGGATGGCTGGTTAATTGGGTTTAAAGTCTATCGACTACACGAGTGTCATTAAGTCTGAGCCAAACTTTTTCACCACCAGATATAAATGTTTTCGTCTTTAAAATACGGATAAAAGTAAAGTTCTCATCATACATACAGTGAGAGATATACCTCTCATCATACATACAGTGAGAGACGTCTCAGTGTACGGTATATATCCTGTGAGTTTTTGACCAACGTGGCATGAACTATTATGTGCAAAATAGAATTATTAATTAAAAATAGAATAATTAAAATGAATACTCGTTATTTAGAGCTGAAGTAGACTGTGTCAAGTTCAAATATACAGACTTAATTATAATCACTTGTCTTATATGCAGATTTTCTTTGTCGTTATGTTTTATTGTTAATTTAACATTTCTAAATAACGTCATCTTTTTTAACCCCGTGAGTATAAATCTTCTTTTTAATGAGTAACTTATCTAGTTCATAATACATAACACCAACCACGTGTGATTTACGTCTCTCGCCGCCCTAAGACTTCGTTATCTACCCTTCTCTCTGCCCCTCCCTCCTCTCCCTCCTCTCCCTCCTCTCCCCACTTTCCTCTCTTCCTTGCATGATGGAATATAAGTATTCAGCTGCCGTACACAGAAGGGTACCACCATACTGGTGATAATTTCCATTTTTTTATAAAAATATTTCATCGGCAGGAAATTCGAACCCGCCTTGTTTGATTTGATACACCAAGACCTGGCCAAGTAACAATCATCGACCTGGCCAAGTAACAATCATCGACCTGGCCAAGTAACAATCATCGACCTGGCCAAGTAACAATCATCGACCTGGCCAAGTAACAATCATCGACCTGGCCAAGTAACAATCATCGACCTGGCCAAGTAACAATCATCGACCTGGCCAAGTAACAATAATCGACCTGGCCAAGTAACAATCATCGACCTGGCCAAGTAACAATCATCGACCTGGCCAAGTAACAATCATCGACCTGGCCAAGTAACAATCATCGACCTGGCCAAGTAACAATCATCGACCTGACCAAGTAACAATCATCGAACTTCCCTCTGCAGCGTTACACTGACATCCTTGATTCTTTTCATACAAATTCATTTACAAGAGTGCATACCTGGAGTCTACCTGGAGGGCATTCCGGAGATCGACGTCCCCGCGGCCCGGTCTATGACCAGGCCTCCCGGTGGATCAGGGCCTGATCAACGAGGCTGTTACTGCTGGCTGCACGTAGTCCAACGTACGAACCACAGCCCGGCTGATCTGGCACTGACTTTAGGTATCTGTCCAGCTCCCTCTTGAAGGCAGCCAGAGGCCTACTGGTAATGCCCCTTATGGCTGGTGGGAGGCTGTTAAACAGTCTTGGGGCCCGGACACTTATTGTATTTTCTCTTAGTGTACCAGTGGCGCCCCTACTTTTCACTGGGGGTACGTTGCACCGTCTGCCAAGTCTTTTGCTTTCGTATGGAGTGATTTCTGTGTGCATATTAGGGACCAGCCCCTCCAGAATCTTCCAGGTGTAGATTATGATATATCTCTCTCGCTTGCGCTCCAGTGAATATAAGTTTAGTGCTTCCAGGCGTTCCCAGTAGAGTACATAGAAAAGATATATAGAAAAAAAAAGCTAGAGAGAGATGCTGCCTCTACAGGTGAAGACGAAGAGTCGCAACTTCTCGAGGGCGCTAGACTGAAATATGATAAAAAAGAAGAAGAGGATATTGACTGCAAACTGAATGTATCATAGATAGTCCAGGAGAGACAGGAGATAAAAACCAGTTAATGAAATTGAAAGAAATCTAAAATACTTCTTACATGCAAAATCCAGGGCAAAAAACACATCAGTTATTGGGCTGTTGCTCACATGACTGTGACTCAGAGCTCAGTGACTCTGTGTTCAGTGACTCTGTGTTCAGTGACTCAGAGCTCAGTGACTCGGTGTTCAGTGAGCCATCAAACTAAAGGTTGACAATCAGAATGGCTTCATAATAAGACTCAAAACTCTCTTAACATCTCCAAACTTTCCCACATAACCCTACCTCCACTTGACTTCGGAAAAACCTTAAAGCCACTGACAGCATGGCCATACACTCTGCCCCAGACCCAGACTCGTGGAACTCACCACTGGACAGGCACCTAAAGTCGGTACCTGACCAGCCAGGCTATGGTTCGTACGTTGGACTGCGTGCGGCCAGCAGTAACAGCCTGGTTGATCAGGCTCTGGTCCAACATGAGGCCTGGTCACAGACCGGGCCGCAGGGGCGTTGACCCCTGGAATTCTCTCCAGGTAAACTCCAGGTAATAATGATTCTTCGGAGGCGAGCCCTAGGTTCATTGGGTGTTATGGTGGAGGTAGAGTGTTGCTTGCTAGCCAGGCGAAGCCTAACTTGACACCTGAAGGTGGTGGGACGTCATGGAGGTAGTGAGGGAGGTGCAGGGTCTGGTGGAGCCAGCTCCAGGTTAGAACTTGGCCCACCAGACGGGAGCACCAGACAGGGATATACATGGAAATGTTTTGTTTGTTGTTTACCGTGGGAAGTGTTTTGTTGTTTACAGTGGGAGTGTATTGTTTACTGTGGGAGCGTACTGCTTATTCTTCACTGTGGGAGAGTTTAGTTTCTTGTTTACTGTGGAAGTGTGATTTGACTCTTTCTCAAGTGATTGTGTTCAATTTATTTGTGTAGTTTATTCAATTTGTTAATTGTGTAGCGTGTTCAGTTTGTTACTTGTATAGTGTGTTCAATTTGTTAATTGTATAGCGTGTTCAATTTGTTAATTGTGTAGCGTGTTCAGTTTGTTAATTGTGTAGCGTGTTCAGTTTGTTAATTGTGTAGTGTTCAATTTGTTAATTGTGTAGTGTTCAATTTGTTAATTGTGTAGTGTTCATTTTGTTAATTGTGTAGTGTTCAATTTGTTAATTGTGTAGTGTTCATTTTGTTAATTCTGTAGTGTTCATTTTGTTACTTATGTAATATGTTCAATCTGTTACTTGTGGAGTGGGTTCAGTTTGCTTTCTTTGGGGACTGTGTTCGTGTTTCTGGAGTGATTGAGAAACAGAGTGGTACTTTGATTTCCTTTCCAAAATACACTTTCTAGGCTCACAATAAACCCAGCTTCCAGCAGTCCCACTAACATTCATCTCAGTTTTGGCCACAGAAGTCAATCATTAAATTCCAAGAGCTCGTTTAGGCCAGTCACACAAAAATCCGCGTGATATGCATCTGCTTGTTCCATATGAATGTTACGAAACAACCCGTCTTCTTAACCAGAGACATCATGATGTATAAACAGTCAAATGGGTGACTGTTGAAGGCACATTGAACAGCGCGCGCGCACGTGCGCTCGTGTTCTGTTCGCACCACAGGCTTTTTTTTTTTTATCACGTTTCATCTTATATTTATATTTTTTTCGTTGTGGTGTTCCTCTCAGCGTACACACATCAAGAGAGTTATATTCGTCAGAAAATATGAATTGTGGTTTAATGTGGGTTAAAATCCTATCCATTACACTAGCGTCTTTTTTCAACAAGAAAAAATACCTTAATTTATTTTTTATGGATAGACGACAACGTAACCTAAGTTAACTTAACCTTACCTAACTTAACTTAACCTAACTTTACCTAACGTAACTTAGAAATGCGCTACATACCGTATATGACAGTGCTTCTTCAGCTCCCGGAGGACACATTGTGATTCTTAAACTGAAGGTTTGTCTGGATGCTGCGTCCTGCGACCTTACTTTACATTTACATTTTTGCCGTCGAAGCGGCCAATTTACTATGTACCCTTTATCCAACCTGTGGACGGCAGCAACTGGTTTAGTACTATGTACCCTTTATCCAACCTGTGGACGGCAGCAACTGGTTTAGTACTATGTACCCTTTATCCAACCTGTGGACGGCAGCAACTGGTTTAGTACTATGTACCCTTTATCCAACCTGTGGACGGCAGCAACTGGTTTAGTACTTTGTACCCTTTATCCAACCTGTGGACGGCATCAACTGGTTTAGTACTATGTACCCTTTATCCAACCTGTGGACAGTAACAACTGGTTTAGTACTATGTACTCTTTATCCAACCTGTGGACGGCATCAACTGGTTTAGTACTATGTACCCTTTATCCAACCTGTGGACAGTAACAACTGGTTTAGTACTATGTACTCTTTATCCAACCTGTGGACGGCAGCAACTGGTTTAGTACTGTGTACCCTTTATCCAACCTGTGGACAGTAGCAACTGGTTTAGTACTGTGTACCCTTTATCCAACCTGTGGACGGCAGCAACTGGTTTAGTACTGTGTACCCTTTATCCAACCTGTGGACGGTAACAACTGGTTTAGTACTATGTACCCTTTATCCAACCTGTGGACGGCAGCAACTGGTTGTTATGTACCTTTACAACCTGTGGACGGCAGCACTGTTTATACTATGTATCCTTTATCAACTGTGCACGGTACAACTGGTTTAGTACTATGTACCCTTTATCCAACCTGTGGACGGCAGCAACTGGTTTAGTACTATGTACCCTTTATCCAACCTGTGGACGGCAGCAACTGGTTTAGTACTATGTATCCTTTATCCAACCTGTGCACGGTAGCAACTGGTTTAGTACTATGTACCCTTTATCCAACCTGTGCACGGTAGCAACTGGTTTAGTACTGTGTACCCTTTATCCAACCTATGGACGGCAGCAACTGGTTTAGTACTGTGTACCCTTTATCCAACCTGTGCACGGTAGCAACTGGTTTAGTACTATGTACCCTTTATCCAACCTGTGGACGGCAGCAACTGGTTTAGTACTGTGTACCCTTTATCCAACCTGTGGACAGTAACAACTGGTTTAGTACTATGTACCCTTTATCCAACCTGTGCACGGTAGCAACTGGTTTAGTACTGTGTACCCTTTATCCAACCTATGGACGGCAGCAACTGGTTTAGTACTGTGTACCCTTTATCCAACCTGTGCACGGAAGCAACTGGTTTAGTACTATGTAACCTTTATCCAACCTGTGACGGTAGCAACTGGTTTAGTACTGTGTACCCTTTATCCAACCTGTGGACGGCAGCAACTGGTTTAGTACTATGTACCCTTTATCCAACCTGTGACGGTAGCAACTGGTTTAGTACTATGTACCCTTTATCCAACCTGTGGACGGCAGCAACTGGTTTAGTACTATGTACCCTTTATCCAACCTGTGGACGGCAGCAACTGGTTTAGTACTATGTACCCTTTATCCAACCTGTGGACGGTAGCAACTGGTTTAGTACTATGTACCCTTTATCCAACCTGTGCACGGTAGCAACTGGTTTAGTACTGTGTACCCTTTATCCAACCTGTGGACGGCAGCAACTGGTTTAGTACTATGTACCCTTTATCCAACCTGTGGACGGCAGCAACTGGTTTAGTACTATGTACCCTTTATCCAACCTGTGGACGGCAGCAACTGGTTTAGTACTATGTACCCTTTATCCAACCTGTGGACGGCAGCAACTGGTTTAGTACTATGTACCCTTTATCCAACCTGTGGACGGCAGTGCAAGAACGTAGCGATACACAGGATGCCTGGGAACTAGGCCCCCAAAAAGCTAATAGGAATACATCTGGATATATATTTACAATTTATGTAATTTGTTATAATAATAGGATATTTGCTTAAAATGTCTGATACCTAATTTTCACTAATAAGATATCTTAATGTATTACGTTGATTATTAACAGAACAGTCAATCACAGTGTTCAGTAAATTATTATATTTTATAGGTAGGCGCTAAACCTGTAGGGGTCATACAACGGGTGTGTATAACAGACTACCAGAAGTATCTATAAGCAAGCCTAAGCCTGGCTACTGCATCAGTAGTGTGTTCACATTGCAAGTTGCTCAGTGAACGTGCTTATTTACGTTCATGTTATCATAGCGAGTAATAGATATGATAAATTAGACACATATGTGTTGCATATGTGTCTAATTTATCAACTTGTGGGTTCTCTGAACCATTCATCTGAGTAATAGATATACTCAGGCTTCTACCTTCGTGCACATGACATTCACTTCCATTATTTATTTCTCTCCTAACATTATTCCTGATATTATTGGCAAACATCTCAACTTTGTCACGAAGGAGTAATTGTGTGATGGAACCATCAAAATTGGTCATTCATTCTTTTTTTTTTTTTGCATATCTGTGGTGGGCATCTGCAGTGAGCAGCATGTTGATGGAGTGATTATGTGAGTCAAGTGTCCACAGTGATGATCATCATTATGTGAGTCAAGTGTCCACAGTGATGATCATCATTATGTGAGTCAAGTGTCCACAGTGATGATCATCATTATGTGAGTCAAGTGTCCACAGTGATGATCATCATTATGTGAGTCAAGTGTCCACAGTGATGAGCAAGGAGCCTGACTCAGTGTCCTAAGTTAATATTAGGATCATTACCATCACAAACAAAAGACGAGCTTTCCTCCATAAAAAGTTTTTCTTTACCCGAATGTTCATGAGTCTGAGAACCATTTTGAATTACGCGTTTTTAAGTCAAATTGTCTGGAATTTGAGATTTAATGTTGAAGTTGTCTATCACTCTTGTCATGTTGATGTTGTCTACCACTCTTGTCATGTTGATGTTGTCTACCACTCTTGTCATGTTGATGTTGTCTACCACTCTTGTCATGTTGATGTTGTCTACCACTCTTGTCATGTTGATGTTGTCTACCACTCTTGTCATGTTGATGTTGTCTACCACTCTTGTCATGTTGATGTTGTCTACCACTCTTGTCATGTTGATGTTGTCTATCACTCTTGTCATGTTGATGTTGTCTACCACTCTTGTCATGTTGATGTTGTCTATCACTCTTGTCATGTTGATGTTGTCTATCACTCTTGTCATGTTGATGTTGTCTGCCACTCTTGTCATGTTGATGTTGTCTATCACTCTTGTCATGTTGATGTTGTCTACCACTCTTGTCATGTTGATGTTGTCTACCACTCTTGTCATGTTGATGTTGTCTACCACTCTTGTCATGTTGATGTTGTCTACCACTCTTGTCATGTTGATGTTGTCTACCACTCTTGTCATGTTGATGTTGTCTACCACTCTTGTCATGTTGATGTTGTCTACCACTATTGTCATGTTGATGTTGTCTACCACTCTTGTCATGTTGATGTTGTCTACCACTTTTCATGTTGATGTTGTCTACCACTCTTGTCATGTTGATGTTGTCTACCACTCTTGTCGTGTTGATGTTGTCTACCACTCTTCTCATGTTGATGTTGTCTACCGCTCTTGTCATGTTCATGTTGTCTACCACTCTTGTCATGTTCATGTTGTCTACCACTCTTGTCATGTTGATGTTGTCTACCACTCTTGTCATGTTGATGTTGTCTACCCTCTTGTCATGTTGTGATGTTGTCTACCACTCTTGTCATGTTGATGTTGTCTACCACTCTTGTCATGTTGATGTTGTCTACCACTCTTGTCTGTTGATGTTGTCTACCACTCTGTCATGTTGATGTTGTCTACCACTCTTGTCATGTTGATGTTGTCTACCACTCTTGTCATGTTGATGTTGTCTACCACTCTTGTCATGTTGATGTTGTCTACCACTCTTGTCATGTTGATGTTGTCTACCACTATTGTCATGTTGATGTTGTCTACCACTCTTGTCATGTTGATGTTGTCTACCACTATTGTCATGTTGATGTTGTCTACCACTCTTGTCATGTTGATGTTGTCTACCACTCTTGTCATGTTGATGTTGTCTACCACTATTGTCATGTTGATGTTGTCTACCACTCTTGTCATGTTGATGTTGTCTACCACTATTGTCATGTTGATGTTGTCTACCACTCTTGTCATGTTGATGTTGTCTACCACTCTTGTCATGTTGATGTTGTCTACCACTATTGTCATGTTGATGTTGTCTACCACTCTTGTCATGTTGATGTTGTCTACCACTCTTGTCATGTTGATGTTGTCTACCACTATTGTCATGTTGATGTTGTCTACCACTCTTGTCATGTTGATGTTGCCACTACCTCAAACAAGGGTGTTTATCTTTTGGTATAATCATGGGAAGGACCTGAACCGTAGGCCCGGGGTTGTGTAGCGCCTGGGGAATGTAGAATGAGGAACATAATTCCAGCTCTTTGGATCAAGAGCCCCCTCACTGGCATGAAGGCACCGCCATTGAAGGGGTAACTAGTTAAGACGACCTTGTTAAGGTAGTACCATTGATGGTTGGTGTGACCAGTTGATGACTGTGACCAGTTGATCACTTTGTTCAGTTGATGACTGTGATTGTCTTGTTCAGTATCTTGAAGCTGCGCTCATTATATGAACTTATTTATAGTTATAATGTTTCCTTGTGTGTGTGTGTGTGTATGTGTGTGTGTGTGTGTGTAACTCTTAAAGAATTAACTTATAAAAGATCGATTCTAAGAAAGACAACCCTCACCCCTCTCACTCTCACATCTAAACAGTATCAATAAACATTCTCTCTCTGACACACACACACACAAACACACACACACAACAAGACGTGCAACAAGACGCAACACTTGTGCCGCGTCAGTTGCGCAACTTCACAAGTGTTGACACAGAGTTTCTAGTCATTTAGAAAGAACGATGAGTAGAGTGGCGCGCGGAACCCCTCCCTTCTTCAGGGCTCCTCAAACTTCCATCAAGGCTCCTCAATGCTCCGTCAAGGTTCCTGAAAACTCCTTTAAGGCTCCTGAAAACTCCATCAAGGCTCCTCAAAGCTTAATCATGGCTTCTCAAAGCTCCCACGTCGACTAAACCTATTGTGAAAATATTTTATTTTATTTAATTTTAACCCATAGATCCCAGTTGATACAGTGGTTGAGGTCGCTGCTCATAGATCCCAGTTGATACAGTGGTTGAGGTCGCTGCTCATAGATCCCAGTTGATACAGTGGTTAGGTCGCTGCTCATAGATCCCAGTTGATACAGTGGTTAAGGTCGCTGCTCATAGATCCCAGTTGATACAGTGGTTGAGGTCGCTGCTCATAGATCCCAGTTGATACGTGTTAGTCTGCTCATAGATCCCAGTTGATACAGTGGTTAACGCTGCTCAGTCCAGTACGTGGTTCGCTCATAGATCCCAGTTGATACAGTGGTTGAGGTCGCTGCTCATAGATCCCAGTTGATACAGTGGTTGAGGTCGCTGCTCATAGATCCCAGTTGATACAGTGGTTGAGGTCGCTGCTCATAGATCCCAGTTGATACAGTGGTTGAGGTCGCTGCTCATAGATAGCGACACCAGCGTCAGACGTCACTGTCACCCCTGGGTGTTGTATCAGTGGTAATAACCTCATCGTTAAAGCAGCAGTTGCATCATTGATACAGTATTTTGGTCGCGTGGGTCACTTTGCGCTCACAGAAGCAAAGAAGTTTGGGTGTAATACCGACGTTGCTGTATTAAAAGATAAGGTAATCAGTCTTCCATTTAGCCTTGATAGTATAGATGGTGTTGAGTCCCTGAGCGTTGATCGGTCTCAAGCAGAGGCACCCAATCCTTGGGCCATTGATTTAATGGTCCTTGACTGGCACAGCATCAACCACGGAGTCTTGTGTGTCAAGGATTTTCTCTAGCTCTTCCGTTGCTCCTGTGCTTAGTTCAGTATATGATCCAAACCATACCACGGGTGGAGATAGAACCCGCGTCAGAGAGCCATAAAACTCCACTGTGACCACAGTGGTGCCTATGCTAACCTTCCTATGGTGTATAAATATACCTAGTTTGATGACTCTTATTGTAGCTATTTTGTCCATTGGCTAGCGCGTCGGTCTGGAGTTTTATGACTCTGACCGCTGGTTCTATCCCCGCCCGTGGTATGGTTTGTTTGCAGTCGTGTCATTACGATTTCGTGAGTTCAGTATATGATCATTGTTTATGATAGGTGTGTGCTCATCTAGTGGTACTCACCTTAGTGGTACTGTCCTAGTTGTACTCACCTTAGTGGTACTTCTTAGTTGTATTCACCTTAGTGGTACTATCCTGGTTGTACTCACCTTAGTGGTACTATCCTAGTTGTACTCACCTTGATGGTGTTATTCTAGTTGTACTCACGCTAGTGGTATTCTAGTTGTACTCACGTAGTGGTACTATCCTAGTTGTACTCACCTTGATGGTGCTATCCTAGTTGTACTCACGCTAGTGGTACTATCCTAGTTGTACTCACGCTAGTGGTACTATCCTAGTTGTACTCACCTTGATGGTGCTATCCTAGTTGTACTCACGCTAGTGGTACTATCCTAGTTGTACTCACCTTGATGGTGCTATCCTAGTTGTACTCACCTAGTGGTACTATCCTAGTTTCCACGCATGGTACTATCTGTGTACTCACCTTGATGTGCTATCTAGTTGTACCACGCTATGGTCTATCCTAGTTGTACTCACCTTGATGGTCTATCCTAGTTGTACTCACGCTAGTGGTGCTATCCTAGTTGTACTCACGCTAGTGGTACTATCCTAGTTGTACTCACCTTGGTACTTCTAGTTGTACTCACCTGTGGTGCTATCCTAGTTGTACTCACGCTAGTGGTATATCTTTACTCCTATGGTGCTATCGTTACTCACCTAGTGGTACTATCCTAGTTGTACTCACCTTGATGGTGCTATCCTATTGTACTCACCTGTGGTACTATCCTAGTTGTACTCACCTTGTACTATCTAGTTGTACTAGCTATGGTCTCTAGTTGTACTCACCTTGATGGTGCTATCCTATTTTCTCCTAGTGTTATCTAGTACTCACGCTAGTGGTACTATCCTAGTTGTACTCACCTTGATGGTGCTATTGTGTACTATATGTACTTCCTAGTTGTACTCACCTTGATGGTGCTATTCTAATTGTACTCACCTTGATGGTACTATCCTAGTTGTACCGCTTGTCTATCAGTTGTACTCACTGTGGTACTATCCTAGTTGTACTCCTGATGGTGCTATCCTTGTACTCACCTGTGGTACTATCCTAGTTGTACTCACTATACACCCTAGTGTACTCATTGATGGTACTATCCTAGTTGTACTCATCATGACTATCTAGTTGTACTCACCTTGATGGTGCTATCCTAACTGTACTCACCCTAGTGGTACTATCCTAGTTGTACTCACCTTGATGGTACTATCCTAGTTGTACTCACGCTAGTGGTACTATCCTAGTTGTACTCACCCTAGTGGTACTATCCTAGTTGTACTCACCTTGATGGTACTATCCTAGTTGTACTCACCTTGATGGTACTATCCTAGTTGTACTCACGCTAGTGGTGCTATCCTAGTTGTACTCACCTTGATGGTACTATCCTAGTTGTACTCACCCTAGTGGTACTATCCTAGTTGTACTCACCTTGATGGTGCTATCCTAATTGTACTCACCCTAGTGGTACTATCCTAATTGTACTCACCCTAGTGGTACTATCCTAGTTGTACTCACCTTAGTGGTACTATCCTAGTTGTACTCACCTTAGTGGTACTATCCTAGTTGTACTCACCTTAGTGGTACTATCCTAGTTGTACTCACCTTAGTGGTACTATCCTAGTTGTACTCACCTTAGTGGTACTATCCTAGTTGTACTCACCTAGTGGTACTATCCTAGTTGTACTCACCTTAGTATTGGTACTATCCTAGTTGTACTCACCTTAGTGGTACTATCCTAGTTGTACTCACCCTAGTGGTACTATCCTAGTTGTACTCACCCTAGTGGTACTATCCTAGTTGTACTCGGCTAGTTTAACTTAACTACTTATATTCGCTTAGATGAAGTCGCCCATTTGTACTCATGTTGTTGTTGTTGCTGGGGTTGAGTTTCTGCACATGACTCACGTATCGACTGCTTACGAACTGCCCTGCAATATTATTGACCATATCGTACCTACTCTTTAAATTGTGTATGGACTTTGCTTCCACTACTTCGTCTACATAGTCTCACTGCCTAACTGCACTCAGAGTAAACAATTACTTTGTGATATTATTGCGACCTTTGCTTCCATACTTGCTGTCTTCTCTCAACTCTCCATTCACCCAGTCCGTCTCTGCTCTATCGAGACATCTAAGTATCTCGTAAGTCGTAATCATGTCTCCCTGGTTCTCCTCTCTTCCATTATTGTAAAGTTTTCTTCCCTTAGCTGTATACCTGGCAGTACAGACAGGCTTCTTAGTGCTGTCACAGTTTGCTGAAGAGTCGTCTTCGATATTCCGTATTTAGCTGCAGTTTTACGGATGGACATTCAGTTGTCAACATCATTCGAGGCTTTTTGAAGATCTTCGCTGTGTAATTCATCTTCAGACACAGAGGTTTTTTATCATGGTGTCAACCCACGTTTGAAAAGTAGGAAATTGGCAACTAGAATGAAGTTGGGCTCACTTACCCTGCACATTATATTCTCTAACCACATATAAACTATTAGTCAAAAAAATTTTTTTATGAAAGTTACTTTATTATATCTCCAAATTGTGGTAAAAACTCAGACATTCAACTTCTAAACGTTTTTTTTTATTATTCGAGAAAACGCAGCACTGACAATCACAGAAAAATAATTGAATATTTTTAAGGCTAAATATTATATATTATAAAGTTTATGCCTAAGCTTGCAAAAATATATATACCTAAGTTTAAGGGAATTAAATACTAATTTTACACTATATTTATTTTTTATTAGATATTTTTGCAAGTTGGACTCGATTTCCTTAATTAGGGTGGAGTCAACGCCCCCTCGCTGTGTTGTGAGGTACTGTGGCATGTCACAGCACCATCCTCACAGCCACCACAGCAGTACTGTGTCACGTCACAGCACCATCCTCACAGCCACCACAGCAGTACTGTGCACTCACAGCACCATCCTCACAGCCACCACAGCAGTACTGTGCACGTCACAGCACCATCCTCACAGCCACCACAGCAGTCTGTGTCACGTCACAGCACCATCCTCACAGCCACCACAGCAGTACTGTCGTCACAGCACCATCCTCACAGCCACCACAGCAGTACTGTCAGTCACAGCACCATCCTCACAGCCACCACAGCAGTACTGTCGTCACAGCACCATCCTCACAGCCACCACAGCAGTACTGTGTCACAGCACCATCCTCACAGCCACCACAGCAGTACTGCCTCACAGCACCATCCTCACAGCCACCACAGCAGTACTGTGTCACGTCACAGCACCATCCTCACAGCCACCACAGCAGTACTGTGGCACATCACAGCACCATCCTCACAGCCACCACAGCAGTACTGTGTCACGTCACAGCACCATCCTCACAGCCACCACAGCAGTACTGTGTCACGTCACAGCACCATCCTCACAGCCACCACAGCAGTACTGTCACGTCACAGCACCATCCTCACAGCCACCACAGCAGTACTGTGTCACGTCACAGCACCATCCTCACAGCCACCACAGCAGTACTGTGTCACGTCACAGCACCATCCTCACAGCCACCACAGCAGTACTGTGTCACGTCACAGCACCATCCTCACAGCCACCACAGCAGTACTGTGTCACGTCACAGCACCATCCTCACAGCCACCACAGCAGTACTGTGCACGTCACAGCACCATCCTCACAGCCACCACAGCAGTACTGTGTCACGTCACAGCACCATCCTCACAGCCACCACAGCAGTACTGTCACGTCACAGCACCATCCTCACAGCCACCACAGCAGTACTGTGTCACGTCACAGCACCATCCTCACAGCCACCACAGCAGTACTGTGGCACATCACAGCACCATCCTCACAGCCACCACAGCGTGTGCACGTCACAGCACCATCTCAGCCACCACAGCGTACTGTGCACGTCACAGCACCATCCTCACAGCCACCACAGCAGTACTGTGGCACGTCACAGCACCATCCTCACAGCCACCACAGCAGTACTGTGTCACGTCACAGCACCATCCTCACAGCCACCACAGCGGTACTGTGGCACGTCACAGCACCATCCTCACAGCCACCACAGCGGTACTGTGTCACGTCACAGCACCATCCTCACAGCCACCACAGCGGTACTGTGGCACGTCACAGCACCATCCTCACAGCCACCACAGCAGTACTGTGGCACGTCACAGCACCATCCTCACAGCCACCACAGCAGTACTGTGGCACGTCCAGCACCATCCTCAAGCCACCACAGCGTACTGTGCCTCACAGCACCATCTCAGCCACCACAGCAGTACTGTGTCACGTCACAGCACCATCCTCACAGCCACCACAGCGGTACTGTGGCACGTCACAGCACCATCCTCACAGCCACCACAGCGGTACTGTGGCACGTCACAGCACCATCCTCACAGCCACCACAGCGGTACTGTGTCACGTCACAGCACCATCCTCACAGCCACCACAGCTGTACTGTGGCACGTCACAGCACCATCCTCACAGCCACCACAGCAGTACTGTGGCACGTCACAGCACCATCCTCACAGCCACCACAGCAGTACTGTGTCACGTCACAGCACCATCCTCACAGCCACCACAGCGGTACTGTGTCACGTCACAGCACCATCCTCACAGCCACCACAGCGGTACTGTGGCACGTCACAGCACCATCCTCACGGAGCATCTACAGTAGCAGCACTGGAACAACATGACAACTGACCTAAAAAGCTCTGCTGAGAGGACCTTGAACGTTCATAGAAGCGGCAGTAAGAAACAGACCACCGCTGCCATAACTCTAGGGGAGAAGCCAAGCCTGACGGTGTGTGACAGCGAACACAAGAAGGTCGTAACATCACGAGTGGAGGTCATTTACAGAGTACTTTCTCAGACTCTTGGGTGTTTCTGCGAATATTTCATTCTGAGAATTGCCTCTTTCTTTTATATATATATATATATATATATATATATATATATATATATATATATATATATATATATATATATATATATATATATATATATATATATATATATATACGTATATATTTATACGTATATAGAAAGAGACAATCCTCAGAATGAAACATTTGCAAAATACATAACACATATTTTGTCCGATTAGCCTAATCCAACAAAATATATAAAACATATTTTGTTGGATTAGGCTAAATTAAATTGCGCTTGTTATAAAAAGGTTAGGTAAGTTTTCTAAGGTTCTTTTGGTACAAAATTATTAATTTTTACATTAACATAAATGAAAAAAATATATTTATTTAAGCGTATAAGATTTTTTTTTTTAGAAAGGAATTAATTTTAAAAGAGTTCTTGCTAATTGACCAAGAACTCAAAAGTAACATGTTACTCTCAAGTGTCATGTTACTCACAAGTGTCATGTTACTCACAAGTGTCATGTTACTCACAAGTGTCATGTTACTCTCAAGTGTCATGTTACTCACAAGTGTCATGTTACTCACAAGTGTCATGTTACTCACAAGTGTCATGTTACTCACAAGTGTCATGTTACTCACAAGTGTCATGTTACTCACAAGTGTCATGTTACTCTCAAGTGTCATGTTACTCAAGCAAAATAATACCTTTTCCTATTATTAAACAAAATTGGATACATCCGCAGTGTACTACTAACATGTTCTAGATAACAGTAAATTAGCTTTGCCTCAGGTAGGGAGGAATGAGCCATATTATACTAAGATCAATTTAAGCAACGTTAAATTACGTTAGGATTACTTTAATGCAAAATAAAAAATAAAGTCAGACGAAGCAAATTAACTCAACTGTAACTACCAGTTAGTAACATAAAGTAATGTAACCATCTCACAGTAGTGACAATAAAACACAACAAGAACACGAAGACGAAGAGGAAGAAGAAGAAGAAGAAAACTAGAAGAAGAAGAATGATAAGAGGAAATATCACTGACACATGAGAGACAACACAGAACACAAGACAAATTAAGTCGCATGTATCCCAGTAAGTGTCAATGACTTAGAATTCTATTTACTGGTTAATATTATTAGTAGAGGATACTCCAGAACATAAATACATTGCATATATGATTGTAACCCATTTTTTTTTCTTTCTATTTCGTAATCATTAAGTACACGAATGGTACTCACATTACAGTCTTACTATTTACGGGTATTACAACGATCACTGTCGTTCAGTCACCCTCTACACTGAACCAGCTACAGGTCAACATTCAGTGTAGATGACATATCATAAGAGATGTTAAAATAAGCGTTCAGTAACATGAATCGTCGTGTTCATTTATGTGAAATTCGTGATGGTCAACACATTCAACATTTAAACCATACCACGGGTGGGGATAGAACCAGCGGTCAGAGAGTTATAAAACTCCAGACCGACGCGCTACCCACTGGAGTTTTATGACTCTGACCGCGGGTTCTATCCCCGCCGCCCGTGGTATGGTTTGTTTGCAATCGTGTCATTACGATTTCGTGAGTCATTCAGCATTTTTAGTGTGTAACTTATTACTACGCTCGCATTCACCACGGGTTGCGTCACGGGTTGCGTCACGGGTTGCGTCACTTTTCGAACACTTCTTCTCTGGCATCATTGTGATACGAAGTGTTTCACACTTCGCGAAGTTGGTATCAACATGTGAGAGGTCTCGCCATTTAACATGTGACCAGTGCCTCTAAGACTCGGCCTCAGCATCCAGCTGACCCAGTCAACATTATCATCTCTATCTTTCAAAATTATAAAGTGAGTATTCATTTAATTCCCTCCTGAGAGTATATCATGTTCCAGACGTAGGAGAAAAAAATTCGGTCAAGTGGATTTTAGATAAGTCTGTTTCTCCATCGTTTGTGTGTCCTTACACTCCTTCCCCACCATTTTTCCCTTAAGGAAATTTAATGTGAAGGTGAAACACGAGGGCAATATAAAGAATGTATATGTATGGTATACAACACCGACGAGGTGTTGAATTAGACACATGTGTAACATCTGGGTGTCTTTATTGTAGACGTCTCGCCATCCAGTGGCTTTATCAATACAAATTCAATGACAAAATTAGAAGACAGTAGAAATATATACAAAATATGAGGTAATCAGTCCCCCAGCCTTGGCATTAGTGGAGACTACCGTAGGCTGGAATTTGTATTGATAAAACCACTGGATTACGATACGTCTACAATAAAGATACCCAGATGTTGCACACGTGTCTAATTCTTTATAATATAAAGAATCAAGGAAGGCAGAGCCATTATGCACTTGACTGACCATTATTTGTTACAAAATAGAATTTGATTACCAGACCTTGATTACCAGGCCTTGATTACCAGGCCTTGATTACCAGGCCTTGATTACCAGGCCTTGATTACCAGGCCTTGATTACCAGGCCTTGATTACCAGGCCTTGATTACCAGGCCTTGATTACCAGGCCTTGATTACCAGGCCTTGATTAAGTATGAATTCTGGAAGACTGACCTACTCCTCTCACCTCATTATCACCTGACCCACTTGTTGTACATGACACACACACACACACACACACACACACACACACACACACACACACACACACACACACACACACACACATACATACATTAGGAGAGAGTGACACGATCAAAATCGAATGTTAATAAGGATAATGTATTCTTAGACACACACAAAAAATTATCTTTAATGAGTGTACAGGTACCATGGCACACACACACACACACACACACACACACACACACACACACACACACACACACACACACACACACACACACACACACACTATATATATATATATATATATATATATATATATATATATATCGTGCCGAATAGGTAAAATTGGTCAATTAGCAAGGACTCATTTAAAATTAAGTCCTTTCTAAAATTTTCTCTTATACGTTTAAAAATATATATTTTTTTCGTGTATGTTAATGTAAAAATTAATAATTTTGTACCAAAAGAACCTTAGAAAACTTACCTAACCTTATTATAACAAGCGCAATTTAATTTAGCTTAATCCAGCTAAACATATTTTAGATAAGTTTACAATAATTTAATGATAAACACAATGAAATATACGAAAAAAATATATAGTGTATTGAAAGACAAAAATAAAGCTGCATGTATGGTTCAAGATACTACTTACAGAGGGGCCAGGAGCTTTAGGTCAACACACTCAAGAAGTCTAGAGGCTATAGATTAATTCCCTCGAAAAGCCCATGAACTGTAAAACATCGTCAAAGGGCCCAGGAGCTGTAGATCAACACGTTTAAGAGAGCTAAGAGATGGAACTCAAAGACGAGATTTGAAGGAAGCAACAGACGACACTGGGTTGGCAATGTCAATAGAATTTTGTAGCAAGTTAGAGGGAGAAACAATAATGTTTTTCAGGGAGTATAGACCTCGCTCTCATGTCGTATGAACAAAAGAATGAAGGAACACTGCATTAGGCCTATTGGCCCATGTTAGGCAGGTCTAACTCGCACCCACCCACACCCTCTTATGTTCTTGTTCTACCTACTATATCTGAAGACATCTCAAGTTATTATCTCACTGGCGCTACCTGGGAGTTTGTTCTATTCTTTTACAACTCTATTGGATCTAAATGTGTCCAACTTGACTCCATTGCTGCCAGTCCTGTCTTGGTTAGAAACTTTCAGCACGTTATTTATATTGTCTTTATTTATTAAGGTTATCCATGTGTACGCTTCATTGATGTCTCCCTTTATTCTAGGCCTTTCCAGAGAGTACAAATTCAGTACGTTCAGTCTGGCTTCAGAGAAAAGGTTAATGATACATGGGATCAACTTCGTCCTCCTTCTCTGTATATTTTCCCGGTCGTTTCTTATTTATTCTGCAATATGGAGACCAGAACTGAGCAGCATAATCTAAATAAGGCCTTACCAAGGATATATAAAGTTGAAGTATAACCTGAGAACTTCTATTATTGATATTTCTTGATATGAAGCCAAGAATCCTACTAACATTACTGTGAACACTTAAACATTGTCGTCTTGGCTTGAAATTTTTCTTAACCAAAACTTGGAAATCTTTTTCGCATTCAGTTTCTGGTTTGTTGATGGAGCTTAATGACTACACGAGGGCCATTAAGGCCGCATATCACCATATCTCTCAGCATACATACGCTGAGGGACATACACCTCTCGGTGAACATATCCTGTGCTGTATATGATTATTGGGGTTTAAAACCTATCGACCACTAGGGTTATTAAGGGTGCACGGTATCCAGGTCACCCCCAGATAAGAATATCTTAATCCCTAAAACTGGGATTAAACTCTCAGCATATATACGCTGAGAGAAAAACGCCATTCAGGTTATGTATCCTGTTTACCTGGAGAGGGTTCCGGGGGTCAACGCCCCCGCGGCCCGGTCTGGGACCAGGCCTGTGTAGTGTATGTTATCAGGATGTTGATGAACCTCACTGTAATTGTTCAAGGTAAAAAAAATGTTCTAGAGTATAACATTTTTTATTTTAGTTATATGCCTGAATATGATCCAGTTTTGTAATAAGTTTAAAATTAGCGTCGATAAAGTTCAGTAATGTTTGCAGTTCAGTAATAACAAAAAACAACAACAACAATAATAATAATAATAATAATAATAATAATAATAATAATAATAATAATATAATAATAATAATAATCTTTATTTCTACAAGTACATGTACAAGGTGTACAGTCATAACTGACATCAATGACATACTACTATATAGAAAGTCCCTTGTTATGCTGAGCATTTCCCGCAAATTAGGTCAGTTTTGTCCCAGGATGCGACCCACACCAGTCGACTAACACCCAGGTACCTGTTTTACTGATGGGTGAACAGGGACAACAGGTGTCTTATGGAAACTCGTCCTAATGTTTCAACTCGTACCGGGGATCGAACCACGGACCTTAGTGTGTGAGCTAAGTGCGCTAGCAATCGAGCTGTTTACAGTTCAGTAACAATGTTTACAGTTCAGTAACAATGTTTACAGTTCAGTAACAATGTTTACAGTTCAGTAACAATGTTTACAGTTCAGTAACAATGTTTACAGTTCAGTAACAATGTTTACAGTTCAGTAACAATGTTTACAGTTCAGTAACAATGTTTACAGTTCAGTAACAATGTTTACAGTTCAGTAACAATGTTTATAGTTCAATAACAATGTTTACAGTTCAGTAACAATGTTTACAGTTCAGTAACAATGTTTACAGTTCAGTAACAATGTTTACAGTTCAGTAACAATGTTTACAGTTCAGTAACAATGTTTACAGTTCAGTAACAATGTTTACAGTTCAGTAACAATGTTTACAGTTCAGTAACAATGTTTACAGTTCAGTAACAATGTTTACAGTTCAGTAACAATGTTTACAGTTCAGTAACAATGCACAAAAAAAAATTTCCATATCTTGAATTATGTTAAAAAATTCTCAGATTTGCAGCTGAACAAGACATAACAATAATGATCCTTCCTCTCAGTTACATGAATCAGCACTGCAAGTTTGAAACCGTTCAAAAGAGGCATTCTCAAGGTATTGCATTGAAAGCAATACTTCAAAAATAATTAATATGACATTGTTCAAGTGGCATTAAACAGTCGAGTAGTAATCTGAACCTTCCACTTAAGATGCGCTAATGCTGGAAGTTTGAAGTCGATCTTGCAAGGTAGGTACACCAGCTTTGAAAGTTTGAAGTCGATCAGAACAGACGTTCTCAAGTTATCTCACGGGAACCAGCACAAGTTTGGTCTGCAAAATGTTCAAATTGGCAGCTAAACAGCCTGGCAAAAATTCATTCTTTCCTGCAAGGTAGGTACACCAGCTTTGAAAGTTTGAAGCCGATCGGAAAAGGCATTCTCAGAAACATTCGAGGAAAAAAAGTTCAAAATTTACTATAAATATCCCCTTTTTGGGGTATAAAATTATTATTATATTATAATCTAAATAATAATAATAATAATATTATTATTTTAACATATCTTTGGTTTCACGGTTGATGCATTTTTGCCAATTAAAATTAAGATTAGTTATGAGGTTAAGTTAATCGTGACACTAAGCTATAATAAGTGCAAGATTATTATGCTAATTACTTGTTGCCATTGTAAATTCTGTTCAATTTTTTTTATGGCCAAGTTTAGTTTTACATTACTTATTCTCCTTTGAGAGCGAGCAGCCCAGGACCACACACAGGTGTTTTAAAGAGTTGAACCCAATTTCAAAGCAGTCTGCTTTGAAATTGGGTCAATCTTTATGAAACACCCTGTGTATTACGATAGCTTAGCGCAGCCTACGTTCATTTTCTTACGGTGTAACCAGAGTTAATTTCTGTCAGACTTCCTGTAAAGTTACAAATGTTCTTTTCTTTGTTGTTATTCTTGTAATAATGGTATATCAGACATAAGAGTGGATGAATATGTTAAACATACAAGTGAATGAATATATCACAGAAGTGGATGAATATATCACAGAAGTGGATGAATATATCAAACAGACAAGTGGATGAGAAAGAAGCATGTGTAACAATTGGATATCTTTATTATGTTCAGCTAGGCTAGATTAGCATACATTAGTTGTGGATGAAGGAGCTAGGCTGGAGAGGAGTTGCTTCAAGGACTGAGGTATGTGTCTCATTAAATTATTGTAAACTTGCTGATTATATCCGACTGGAGTTCTCCTTTTGAAATATTAAAGTTGAACATCTGATCTACCATTTCCGCTTCCAGCGTCTTACCCTTGAACGGGTCTTCAATGTTATGTGTTTATCTTAACCCTTTCCCATTTGTTGTTTGTGCTTATAAGGTTTCAAATATTGGAAATTAGAGGAACTCTCCTAAGCATATCTAGGTGATGGTCCATGATCCATAGTTCTGGTTGTGAGACCACGACCAGTCTCACCCACTTACACTAGCTCACAATCTTCGCATGGTAAATTTTATACTCTCAAGCAATTGGTAATTGCTTGAAAAGCAATTACCTATTTTATTGGGATTGCGTGTCACCTTTATGATGATCTGTTGTTTTTCTCTCTCTTCCCCTTGGTGATTTATAAGTCCCTTATTCTGTGTGTACTTGGAAGTAATTTGATGTTAGTTTTAGTAACTCCAGTTTTGATGATCCAATCTGGGTATCCGAGCCTGGCAAATTGTTCACGGATATTGGCATTTTCCTGTCCTTGAAGGGAGGGGCTAAAAATTCTTAATGACCATGAGGAAAAATTAGAGTTGGTGGATGTCTTGATTTTGAATGACTGGTGTGCCCGGCTTTGGGAACCAACCAATAGTGGCTATGGTTGGCATAAAGTTATGAGGCATCGTAGCCAAATAGACGAAGACAGTGTGAGATTGGCTTTTTATCCAGGCTGAGTGAATAGCATAGGTTTGAATCTACAATTCTGTACATTCAGAAACTAATTCACACAAACATTCAATGTGTGTGTGTGTACTCACCTAGTTGTGGTTGCAGGGGTCGAGACATAGCTCCTGTGTGTGTGTGTGTGTGTGTGTGTGTGTTGTGTGTGTGTGTGTGTGTGTGTGTGTGTGGGTTCAGGAGAGGACAAACTATCATAGTTACGAGCCATGATTGCTGGTGTAAACAGATGCTGCCTCACCAACACACTCAAGACGCTAAAAAAGTTATCATATATGAATCTTTGTAAGTGGCGCCGTAGTTCCTGGTGCAGCCGACTCTTGCCTCTGTTGTAGTGGTTACTGCAGTAGCTACTGTTACTGCAGTAGCTACTGTTACTGCAGTAGCTACTGCTACTGCAGTAACTCCTCAACCTTAATGGACTACGTGACGATATTTTCATCATCCTATTGAAGCCTCACAGCTCGGGCTGACACTACTGAAGCCTCACAGCTCGGGCTGACACTACTGAAGCCTCACAGCTCAGGCTGACACTACTGAAGCCTCACAGCTCAGACTGACACTACTGAAGCCTCACAGCTCAGGCTGACACTACTGAAGCCTCACAGCTCAGACTGACACTACTGAAGCCTCACAGCTCAGACTGACACTACTGAAGCCTCACAGCTCAGGCTGACACTACTGAAGCCTCACAGCTCAGACTGACACTACTGAAGCCTCACAGCTCAGACTGACACTACTGAAGCCTCACAGCTCGGCTGACACTACTGAAGCCTCACAGCTCAGGCTGACACTACTGAAGCCTCACAGCTCAGACTGACACTACTGAAGCCTCACAGCTCAGGCTGACACTACTGAAGCCTCACAGCTCAGACTGACACTACTGAAGCCTCACAGCTCAGACTGACACTACTGAAGCCTCACAGCTCAGGCTGACACTACTGAAGCCTCACAGCTCAGACTGACACTACTGAAGCCTCACAGCTCAGACTGACACTACTGAAGCCTCACAGCTCAGGCTGACACTACTGAAGCCTCACAGCTCAGGCTGACACTACTGAAGCCTCACAGCTCAGACTGACACTACTGAAGCCTCACAGCTCAGGCTGACACTACTGAAGCCTCACAGCTCAGACTGACACTACTGAAGCCTCACAGCTCAGACTGACACTACTGAAGCCTCACAGCTCAGACTGACACTACTGAAGCCTCACAGCTCAGACTGACACTACTGAAGCCTCATAGTTAATTAAGGGTGACACTGCTGAAGCCTCACACCTCAGGCTGACACTACTGAAGTCTCAAAGTTCAAGCTGACACTACTGAAGCCTCACAGCTCAGGCTGACACTACTGAAGCCTCACAGCTCAGACTGACACTACTGAAGCCTCACAGCTCAGACTGACACTACTGAAGCCTCACAGCTCAGACTGACACTACTGAAGCCTCACAGCTCAGACTGACACTACTGAAGCCTCACAGCTCAGACTGACACTACTGAAGCCCCATAGTTAATTAAGGCTGACACTGCTGAAGCCTCACAGCTCAGGCTGACACTACTGAAGCCTCACAGCTCAGACTGACACTACTGAAGCCTCACAGCTCAGGCTTTTTGTTTTTGCTAAAATGTTTTGGGAAACATCAGCAGTGTGCTGCTACACTATTCACTGTGATAGTTACACAGTGGGAACAAAAACTGTTTCTCTGTCGTATTCCATCACACAGGATGGTGCTCTGAAACATCAGTGTGTCAGTCTGAGCTGGGAGACTTCAGTAGCGTTAATCTGAGCTGGGAGACTTCAGTAGGACGATGAGGAAATCGTCAAGTATTCCATTAAAGGATCATCAGCTTCGGCAGCTTCAAGGGTGTCCTTCCAGCAGAGCTGCAGTTACTATCACTTGAGAATTAACATCTCTCAGGATAGACTATCCCATACGCAAGAGAAATGAATATTTTTGTGAAGATATCTTCTGTCATCTTAGATACATATTATCACTTGATGTATCAAACCCATGGAGACACAGCAAGTTTTTCTTCCCACTATGTAACTAAATTATAAAGTAGCGTAGCAGTACACTGCCAGTGTTCCCACTATGTAACTGTCATACAGAGTAGTGTAGCAGTACACTGCCAGTGTTCCCACTATGTAACTGTCATACAGAGTAGTGTAGCAGTACACTGCCAGTGTTCCCACTATGTAACTGTCATACAGAGTAGTGTAGCAGTACACTGCCACTTCTGTTGCTAGGAACAAGCAAACAAAGAATAAACAAGAAAAATAACCACTACCAGTTTACTTTCACAATCATTAATAAGTCATTTTAAAAGGAGCACAAGAGACCATAAATGTCAAAGGAAGATAAAGCAATTAAAAACGGCATATAAGGGCCTTTTGTTTATGTTTTTTGGTCATGTCCCTGAAGGCAGCGGGGAAGATTTACAAGCACGGAATTGTCTTACTAAAACCGTGGTACCCTTGAAGGCGCGACCTGCTCATTATACCGTGTTAAGAACACGTTTATGAAGAATCATGTGGAAAAGTCAGCTAGGATGGTTTTATTTTCTCACTTAGGAGTACACGAGTTGGTTCAGGTTGACAGCTCTCTGGGTACCAGTGGAGTAACATGAGTAGCTTCAGTAGAAAAAATGTTGAGGTAGTTTTTATTCACTGCCGCAGTCTACTCGACTACGATGCCACGTAACTTTGGGCCACCAACAGACAGATGGTTGGTTCCCAACAACGGGGACACAGTATATAAAAGCTATTATTGGGACATAATGATAAAGTTCTCTCCTGATCGGAACGTTCTTCCAATTAAAAACAACTCGTTCTGCATATTGTCATCATATCAACACGGGTGTGCATTCACTGGTGTTGTGAGCACCTGTTGACAACACCAGTCACGGTCTCTGACCCCGTCCAGCCTCTGTTCTCTTGTTTACATCGGCATATAACAGCATTCCTTCACCATAGTTAACTTCCATCACCTCACTAACTGAATCATTCTTAACACACTAAACTGCCACTCGCATGTTAATCATCCTTATTTCATATTTACCTCAACTTTTAAGTCATTCACTTACACCATCAATTTTTTCATACGCGAGCTCCATATATATATATATATATATATATATATATATATATATATATATATATATATATATATATGCAGAGAGAGAAGAGAGAGAGAGAGAGAGAGAGAGAGAGAGAGAGAGAGAGAGAGAGAGAGAGAGAGAGAGAGAGAGAGAGAGAAAGAGAGAGAGACAGACAGACAGAGAGAGAGAGAGAGAGAGAGAGAGAGAGAGAGAGAGAGAGAGAGAGAGAGAGAGAGAGAGAGAGAGAGAGAGAGACAGACAGACAGAGAGAGAGAGAGAGAGAGAGAGAGAGAGAAGAGAGAGAGAGAGAAGAGAGAGAGACAGGCAGACAGAGAGAGAGAGACAGACAGACAGACAGGGAGAGAGAGAGACAGGCAGACAGAGAGAGAGAGAGACAGGCAGACAGAGAGAGATTTAGGGATTAAAGTATTCTTGATTGATGGTGAACAGGTTACATGCAGCCTTAATGTGGTTGATAGGTATTAAACCCTATTAACTAACCTAGCCCAGCAATCTAACGTTGATCAAATATACGTCTTATTAAAAGAAAAAAAGTTAATGTGCCTGACCTGTGAAAGAATTTTCATGACTTTATTTCAGCGTTTGCCTTGAGCGGGTGAATGATCTCTCAGATCAAACCTAATCCCTCGCCGTTACCCATAAAGAACGGGGCATTCTAAGCCTCTGGGATAACATATGCTAACATATTCACATATTCACCATGCCAGAGACAGATTCTAACAACTTTTCAACATAGCGTAGATGGGACCTCATAAATGTTCAACATACAATAGATGGGTTCTAACTGTTCAACATACAATAGATGGGTTCTAACTGTTCAAGATACAATAGATGGGTTCTAACTGTTCAACATACAATAGATGGGTTCTAACAACAGTTCAGCATACCATAATTCTAACAACTCAACGCACGGGTCAAAATATTTTGATATAAAATATAAATATCATAAATATCTTCTCGACCTCTTTTTAACATGGATTAAGACATTCCATAACGTTGTTATCTGGTTCCCGGTGTTGCCTGAAGACAGGGAAGGAGCTGGCTGGTTGGTTAATGAGATTTCAAGCCTATCGACTACACGAGGGTCATTAAGGCTGCACGATATCTATCCTCCACCAGTCAAGAATAATTCCATCCCTAAGACAGAGATTAAATTAAATTCTCAGCGGCTGGAAAACAGGTATAGTGATACCTACAGTAGTCAGATAAAAAGGTTCACGTACAGTTAAGGACATTTATTCAGGAGACGTTTCGCCACTAGTGGATTCTTCAGTCCTAATGCAAGGCACTAGAGTGAGTAGTATATACATGGCAGGAGGTCAGGCGAGCATAAGCGGAAACTGGAGTAACATTAGAAGTAACATGCTAGGTAATAATGTAAATGGTTTAGAAAAAACGTTTACATCGTATCTGTCAGACACAGCAACATCTTGGGATCTTGATATAAGGAATTCTTCAACTCTTGCCTAACCTATAGGCATGAATTACTTACACTAGTGGATTTTTTCACTGGTGACTCTGCCTCCTGCTGCTTCAACTCATATGTCTACAGTATATAAGCCACTACGAGCATATGCTGTACTTTTTTTAAGACTAATGGACTGAACATGTCGATTCCAGGCTGAGGGACTGATTACCTCAAACTCCTCCTCATCTTACACCGTCCTTCTCTGTAATAGACCGAAGAAGCCACTGGCTGGCGAAACGTTTCTGTAATAAAGATTCCCAAATGTTGGACAAGTGTCTCATACTTCATACTGGGTAGTCTTCAAAAATGGTTGGATTAATATATGAGTAGTTCGGTAGACCTGAGGTGCTCTCGTCTGCTGCCTTCATTGGTTAACAGTTAACAGTCAGCTGCAGGAGAGATCACTGCAGGTCTACCAGCCGACTCATATAATTATCCAACCATTTTTTTTTTAAGAATTCCCCAGTATTCCCGGTTTTGCTGGTGTTCCCCTGATCTCTTGCCATGTATGTACCGCTTACTTAAGTCCTGTGTATTGGTATCCACTTTTTTAAGGTGTGGAGAAGTAAGCCAGTGGAAGGCCTCGGTCAGATGACCAAAAGCTCCAGTGGTGGGTCATCACATGATTAAGACCGGCGTCAGGAAACACCTCTCCTGTTTCCTGACGAATCTTGCCTAACCTAACCTAACCTAACCTAACCTCTGCATTAGAACTGAAAAAGCCACTTGTGCCAACACGTTTGATGAATAAATGTCTTGATACGTGGATGTCTCTATCTATAAATTCTTAATATTTATTCAATGGAAATTATACAGGAAAAGAGTTTAAGAAACAAAACAAGAATTCATTCCAGAGAGACTCGAAACTCGAAAGCTTTCAAACCACAGTACGAGTGGGGTTAGAAACCATGGCAAGTGAATCGTAGAACTCCAGGTGAGTAAGCCACTGGGCCAGCTAGCTTCAATAAGATTCATCCAACTAGGTATATTTATGCAGGATAGGGAGGTTAGCATGGGCCACCACTGTGACCCAAAAAACTTGCATTTGTGGTCACGGTGGTGGCCCATGCTAACTTCCTATGGTATATATATATATATATATATATATATATATATATATATATATATATATATATATATATATATATATATATATATGTCGTGCCGATTAGGTAAAACTTGCGATTTTGGCTTAAATAGCAACGCTCACCTTGCCATATAAGACAAGTGAAAATTTGTGTATGCAATAATTTCGCCAAAATCTTTCTGAACATAACGAAAAAAATATATTTCATTGTGTTTGTTTATTATTAAATTAATGTTAACGTATCTAAAATATATTTAGTTGGGTTAGGCTAAATTAAATTGCGTTTGTTGTAATAAGGTTAGGTAGGTTTTCAAAGTTTCTCTTGGTACAAAATTATAAATTCTTACATTAACATAAATGAAAAAAAAAAATATCTTTAAACGTATAAGAGAAAATTTTAGAAATGACTTAATTTTAAAAGAGTTCTTGCTAATTGACCAGTTTTACCTAATCGGCACGACATATATATATATATACCTAGTTGGATGAATTTTATTGTAGCCAGCTGGCCCAGTGGCTTACGCGCTGGCCTGGAATTTTACGACCCACTTCCCATGGGTTTTAACCCCACCCGTTCCCTGGTTTGTTTGCAATCTTGTTATTACGATTTCGTTAGTCTCGAGAGCTTTTTTTATTCGATTAACACTCGACTTGAAAACAATGAGTGACATGCTAATTAGCCAAGAGTCTGTCTGCAGAGAACAAGTTACTAGATAACAAATTCCAGGGAAAACTTAAGACATCTCGTAGTCAAAATCACACGAAAAGTCCCGACTTGATGCCAGCAAAGCCGACACTTACTAACCTCTTAACCTCTGTGGTTTAGCGCTTCTATTTGATTATAATAATAATACTAACCTCTTAAGTTGACACTGCCGGTACCACAGAAGCCGACACTTACTAACCTCTTAAGTTGACACTGCCGGTACCACAGAAGACATTGCTGTTTAGTCTTGACCATAAGAGGGATGTCAAGAATTGAGAGGATGGGAAGGAATGGGGTAGGAGAGAGCAGTGGAAAAAAAAAGGTTCTTGGTAAAGCAGGAAGATACGTAAAGAGAAATTCCTTTGTAATTTGTACGACAAACCAAAATGCGTAAACCTCAAAGTTCTGTTTCATTTTGTTTGATATTCTCGAAATTAAAAGAAAAATAAACATGAGCTTGAGAGGGAAGAGAAGATATACATGAGTGAGCATGTCCTGTGAGGCAAACATTAAGTGGAAACAAGCGAGCTGAACCTCCCTCCACTCTGAATCCTTCATGCATTTATGAAACTTAAGAAGGTCAGCCGTCGATGTTTACATTATTTATCCTGCCTAGGAACCTTATTGACAACCAGGACAACAAACACGGGATGTTGTTGATGCCACCACTAAGACACTCAACATTGTATGTAACCTACTCACAAAATCGTAATAAAACGGTTGCAAACAAATCAGGGAATGGGTGGGGTTTGAACCCATGGCGAGTGAGTCCTAAAATTCACAGGCCAGTGCGTTAACTACTGGACCAGCTGCCTCTGTTAAAATTCATCCAACTACGTATATTTCTATACACCATAGGGAGGTTAGCATGGGCCTCTCCCTCACCAAGTCCTTGACCACATCACCAAGTTGTGAAATTTTGCTATTGAGTATGTAACGTTTCGCCACTAAAAATGTGACATTTCGCCAGTAACTTTTCCTACCACCACCAGATTCTCTTTGACCACATCACCAACTTATTCTGGGGATCACAGTCTCCTCGTCAGGCTGGAGGATCACAGTCTCCTCGTCAGGCTGGAGGATCACAGTCTCCTCCTCAGACTGGAGGATCACAGTCTCCTCGTCAGGCTGGAGGATCACAGTCTCCTCCTCAGACTGGAGGATCACAGTCTCCTCGTCAGGCTGGAGGATCACAGTCTCCTCCTCAGACTGGAGGATCACAGTCTCCTCGTCAGGCTGGAGGATCACAGTCTCCTCCTCAGACTGGAGGATCACAGTCTCCTCGTCAGGCTGGAGGATCACAGTCTCCTCCTCAGGCTGGAGGATCACAGTCTCCTCGTCAGGCTGGAGGATCACAGTCTCCTCCTCAGACTGGAGGATCACAGTCTCCTCCTCAGGCTGGAGGATCACAGTCTCCTCCTCAGGCTGGAGGATCACAGTCTCCTCCTCAGGCTGGAGGATCACAGTCTCCTCCTCAGACTGGAGGATCACAGTCTCCTCGTCAGGCTGGAGGATCACAGTCTCCTCCTCAGGCTGGAGGATCACAGTCTCCTCGTCAGGCTGGAGGATCACAGTCTCCTCCTCAGACTGGAGGATCACAGTCTCCTCGTCAGGCTGGAGGATCACAGTCTCCTCCTCAGGCTGGAGGATCACAGTCTCCTCGTCAGGCTGGAGGATCACAGTCTCCTCCTCAGACTGGAGGATCACAGTCTCCTCCTCAGGCTGGAGGATCACAGTCTCCTCCTCAGGCTGGAGGATCACAGTCTCCTCCTCAGGCTGGAGGATCACAGTCTCCTCCTCAGACTGGAGGATCACAGTCTCCTCGTCAGGCTGGAGGATCACAGTCTCCTCCTCAGGCTGGAGGATCACAGTCTCCTCGTCAGGCTGGAGGATCACAGTCTCCTCCTCAGACTGGAGGATCACAGTCTCCTCCTCAGGCTGGAGGATCACAGTCTCCTCCTCAGGCTGGAGGATCACAGTCTCCTCCTCAGGCTGGAGGATCACAGTCTCCTCCTCAGACTGGAGGATCACAGTCTCCTAATCAGGCTGGAGGATCACAGTCTCCTCCTCAGACTGGAGGATCACAGTCTCCTCCTCAGACTGGAGGATCACAGTCTCCTCCTCAGGCTGGAGGATCACAGTCTCCTCCTCAGGCTGGAGGATCACAGTCTCCTCCTCAGACTGGAGGATCACAGTCTCCTCCTCAGACTGGAGGATCACAGTCTCCTCCTCAGACTGGAGGATCACAGTCTCCTCCTCAGGCTGGAGGATCACAGTCTCCTCCTCAGGCTGGAGGATCACAGTCTCCTCCTCAGGCTGGAGGATCACAGTCTCCTCCTCAGGCTGGAGGATCACAGTCTCCTCCTCAGACTTGAGGATCACAGTCTCCTCCTCAGACTGGAGGATCACAGTCTCCTCCTAAGACCGGAGGATTACGGTCTCCTCCTCATACTGGAGGATCACAGTCTCCTCCTCAGACTGGAGGATCACAGTCTCCTCCTCAGACTGGAGGATTACAGTCTCCTCCTCAGACTGGAGGATCACAGTCTCCTCCTCAGACTGGAGGATCACAGTCTCCTCCTCAGACTGGAGGATCACAGTCTCCTCCTCAGACTGGAGGATCACGGTCTCTTCCTCAGACTGGAGGATCACAGTCTCCTCCTCAGACTTGAGGATCACAGTCTCCTCCTCAGACTGGAGGATCACAGTCTCCTCCTAAGACCGGAGGATTACGGTCTCCTCCTCATACTGGAGGATCACAGTCTCCTCCTCAGACTGGAGGATCACAGTCTCCTCCTCAGACTGGAGATTACAGTCTCCTCCTCAGACTGGAGGATCACAGTCTCCTCCTCAGACTGGAGGATCACAGTCTCCTCCTCAGACTGGAGGATCACAGTCTCCTCCTCAGACTGGAGGATCACAGTGTCCTCCTCAGACTGGAGGATCACAGTCTCCTCCTCATACTGGAGGATCACAGTCTCCTCCTCAGACCGGAGGATTACGGTCTCCTCCTCAGACTGGGGGATCACGGTCTCCTCCTCAGACTGGGGGGATCACGGTCTCCTCAGACTGGGGGGATCACGGTCTCCTCCTCAGACTGGGGGGATCACGGTCTCCTCCTCAGACTGGGGGGATCACGGTCTCCTCCTCAGACTGGGGGGATCACAGTCTCCTCCTCAGACTGAAAGTGTTGAAGTTCATGACAGTGCACAACCTCCTCTCTAGTCTTCAAAGACCCTTTTTATTCTGTATTTTACAAGTCCCACCTTTTCTACAATTCGATGAGGACCGTTCGACCTTCGACCCGAAGACCTACTTTCTTGTGGGTTTTCCACATTCCTGTACATCACTAAGCCCCTCTCTTGAAATTGTAGGGTTTCACTTCCCTCTCATGGCACTTTCAATACAGTTTTGTATTAGGAGGAAAAAAATGGTATTTCACTTAAGAGTTTTTTTTGTGGTGCCAAAAACGAATAGTAAAAGTAATAATAACAACTGACTTCCAGGAAGCGTGCGTGAGCGTGTTAGATAGGAGCGAATGGAGACAAATGGTTTTTAGGACTTGATGTGCTGTTGGAGTGTGAGCAAGATAACATTTACGAAGGGATTCAGGCAGGCCGGACTTGATTCCTGGAGATGGGAAGTACAGTGCCGGCACTCTGAAGGAGGGGTGTTAATGTTGCAGTTTTATAACTGTAGTGTAAGCGCGCCTCTGGCAAGACAGTGATGGAGTGAATGATGATGAAAGTTTTTCTTTTTCGGGCCACCCTGCCTTGGTGAGAGACGGTCGATGTGTTAATAAAAAAAAATAACAATTGATACAATTGACTTAGGTTTCCAAGCAAATCTATATACATATTTTGCGTATATGTATTTATTAGTAACATACTTGAATTCACTTGCATTGATTCAACCCGAGGCTTCTTTGCTTATCTATTGTATTCCACTTCTGGAACCTCACTTGTTATTGTCCAGCAGTAATCTAATAACAATGTCCTGGCGACAACGTTCACCATGTTTATCAATGGCAGTTGGCCTGAAAAAAAATCTAGGTGCGAATGGAGGAATTGTATCTTTAAGGACAATTATCAGCGAGAAGATTCAGTTGCTTAATTCATTCTGAGTTACCAAGTGCGGTTAAAAGTCAAGTTATGAACATATTCAGTCTTGTAAAGTTGAAGACTTGCAGGTTTCACAGTTCAGTCATCATCCTCGTCCTCTGATTTAAGGGAAAATGAGTTTGAAGGCTCAAGAAAAGGCAGTAGACCTTCACCGTAAAGTACCGGACACAGCAGAAGGTATATCCGGATATTGTACACTCTACTTTTTTTTCCTTGCAAATATTTTTTTCTGACTGGAGACACCATACAAGAGTAACAATCACATACATAATATCTTGGTTCCCTGCCCACCATTGGCACTGCAAAAGACATAGATTTCCTCTTCCGATTCACCCAATGGCGACGGTTTGTTGCACAAGTATTGCAGCATATGTGTGGAGCCCAGCTCTTGGCCTGATCTTCAATCTTACAGCCAAAATTAAGGTGCTAGGCTTTCCCAACCACGGCAATTATAGCACACTTTTGCGATGCAAAAAGCAATTCTCCACAAACATAGCAAAAGTTATCTGCACTGTTTACACAGTTACGAGGCATCTTTGTCCAAATGCACCTGAAAAAATGTCAGTGTCAAACAATGAAAAGAGCTTGACACTTGTGCACTGTATGACTATAGGAATAAAATGATTCAATCCAGTTAGTACGGTGATGTTATACCTGAATTCCGAATCATTCATTCGTTTTCAGTCATTAAAGTTGCCAAAAAACAAGCAGTGTCCAAATCAGAGTAAGTTGCACAGTTGGTGGTCAGTATGTTGCAGACCAGTGTAAGCTACAGCTACTGCTGTCAGAATGTTGCAGACCAGTGTAAGCTACAGCTGCAGCTGTCAGAATGTTGCAGACCAGTGTAAGCTACAGCTGCAGCTGTCATAATGTTGCAGCTTCGTGAAGAGCGAGTACCAGTCAATGCCATTTACTTGTAATTATTTTTATATCGCCCAGGTTGATAAGTGTTTATATACGTGCTCGTATATGAGCATACACTGTTGACTGTGTTCGTTGTTTAGGGTGACGTAGATGAGTGCACAACATGAGTGCACAACATGAGTGCACAACATGAGTGCACAACATGAGTGCACAACATGAGTGCACAACATGAGTGCACAACACTATATTCTGATCACGTACACTTGCAGTCTCTTGTCCGATGGTGACCAATATTATTAGTAGGCAGTCTATGGGTGTCACCTTAAAGCATTTATATGTTCCCTTAGGCTGTATATCGAGGCTATTCACCACGAATTCCAGTCGCAGTAGGTAAACTTTCACCACTTAGGTACTCTTTCTTCCCTTAGACTGGCTGGCTGATTAGCGGACGGAGGGTCAAGCCTTCATCACGCCTGAATGACCCACACGGGTTTAGCTCTTTTCATAAAGAATTAAATTAGAAAAAAATCTGGCTGAGTACCTTTAGTGTACTACTGACGCCCCTGGCGTCTCTGCCTCGGGAGCTGGAGCCTCACCTGACAACATCTGCTACTAAAGATACTAACATAGCATTTGTACTCATCATTAACAACTAATATTCTCTTGTTACAGGTGACCCTTAATGTGACACCGCTATCATTATATACTTAAGGTAAATATTTACGAGTTATTAGGTGTCATAACACGTAACTTAGAATTTAATCTTCGAAACTCTGTCATGCAGGCTGTCATGCAGGCTGTCATGCAGGCTGTCATGCAGGCTGTCATGCAGCTGTCATGCAGGCTGTCATGCAGGCTGTCATGCAGGCTGTCATGCAGGCTGTCATGCAGGCTGTCATGCAGGCTGTCATGCAGGCTGTCATGCAGGCTGTCATGCAAGCTGTCATGCAGGCTGTCATGCAGGCTGTCATGCAGGCTGTCATGCAGGCTGTCATGCAGGCTGTCATGCAGGCTGTCATGCAGGCTGTTATGTTGACAGTGGGGAGGAGAGCGGTGTCTCCTACTATGTCCTTACATGGGCAGTAATGTTCCTCTCACGCCTACCCCTTCCTCTTCTCTTGTCAAAAAAGCCTCTTTGTATCATATATATTTAATATATATGATACAAAGAGGCATTCTTTTCACCCTCTTAGTTTTATGGAGACAAATTTCTTCGCACGAGTTTACCAGTTCACTAAATAATAATAATAATAATAATAATAATAATAATAATAATAATAATAATAATAATAATAATAATAATAATAATAATAATAATAATAATAATAATAATATGAGTAGCAGTAGGCCTGTAGCAGTGCTCCTTCTTTCTTATATCTTCTTAAATCATTTTAGTATTGTTCCTAATAATAATTTTAAGTGTTAATATTATTATAACTGTTACTGTTAGGTTTAATTGGCCTGGATGATAATGGAGGAGCCAGGGCAGCCAGCAGCTCCTCGTGTAACTTGTGCGTCTTTGATAACAATCTGTGAGCTTGTTAGTCTCTGAGGCTTAACTATTGTGAGTGCTGGTGGTGGTGCTGGTGGTGGTGCTGGTGGTGGTGCTGCTGATGCTGACTGTATTGGTTTTGGTGGTGGTGGTGTGGTAATGAGTGGTGATGGTGATTGCAATGGTGGTGGGTGGAATGGAATGAAAAGAGAAGACGCTGTTGAGGGTGAGTATTGCAGTATGGACAGGCACGGAGACGAGGTCTTGATCAGAAGTGTCTTGAGGTGGAGGGAAGGAGGCAGTGTTGGACTCGGCTGCAGGGCGCTGATAGCACGTTGACAGCCACGTCAAGATCTGGGCTAGAGGAGGTAAGGGGTATAGAAGGTAACGGGGCAAGTACTCGTGTCGTTTTTCATTTCAGTGGTCTTAATATCGTTAGAGTACTGTTCCCTTTTCTTCATTCTTCGTGTATGAGGACGTTAATGAGACTTGGAGAAAATCAATAGATCTGTTAAGAGTAGTTACAAGGAAGAATATATAAAATTAAGTCATATGACCTTATTTCCGAGTTGTCATCCATCATATGAATTGTCCCCACAGGTCTGGAGTCAGATCATGTGACCTATCAAGTTACCCTGGAAGAGGGCCTGATTACTCAGATTATTGGTGCTAGCGGCATGCACTCCAGCGTAAACACCACCTCGCGCCTTGGTCTCACTCTCCCTGACACCATAATTCCTGTGAGGTAGATCTCCACTACAAGCAGGTGCTTCCATAGTAGTAGTGGTGTTTATGTTACTAGCCCAGCTGCTGGTTGACTGTTGGTAGCTGTGGTAAACTTGGTATTAATTCTGGAAAGAAGATGGTAGGGAGTAAGAAGGCAAGGAGAAGGACACTACATTTTGTTTAGTAACCATGAAATGTTAATATGGGAATAACACAAGAAAGCCAATTAATGTGGCTTATTTCCAATGAGGTCCTCTAGTTCATTTTCCCAGGATGCGGCCCACACCAGTTGGTGTGCTCAGTGAGGTCTGAAAACAACCCATTATTACTTCTGTAATCCTATTCGTTTTCGCTGCCAGTCACGGGATGAGCTGTATCTGCACAACAAACTACCCGTCAGGCGGAATAATATACAAAAAATAAGACAGTCGGTTAACTGGTGGGTGAACACGGACAGTAAGTTTTACGAGACTTGCTCATTTGTCTTATTCTTACCGTCGATTGAAAGTGATTGTAACCCGAGCATGCAGTGAATGAGGCAAGAGGAAGATATGTAGATAAATGGTTCAGAGAACTGACAAGTTGATAAATTACACACATGTACAACGTTTCGCCAAACAGTGGTTTCATCAGTACTATACAAAGGAGAATGGTGAAGATCAGAAGGAGTTTGAGGTAATCAGTCCCTCAGCCTGGAGTCGAGTAATCAGTCCATCACTTGGAAAAAATACAGCATATGTGCGAAGAAGTGACTTATAGACAGGTGAGGTGAAGCAGTCGTAGGTGGTATCACATTGGACAAATCCACATGTCGAAACGGGTCATGCCTATAGATTAGGCAACATCTTGGGATCTTGTTACAGGGAATTCTTCACATGCCTAACTGCTTCACCTCACCTCTGAAGAACAGGCAAGGAGGCAAGCCTCCTTGCCTGTTCTTCAGAATCTCCACAACTACGGTGCTGAACACACCAACTCCAAGGCCGAGGGGCTGATTACCTCATCTTTTGTATATAGTTCTACTGTCTTCAAGTTTTGTCCTAGAATCTGTACTGATAAAGCCACTGGAGGGCGAAACGTCTACAATAAAGATACCCAGATGTCGCACATGTGTCTAATTTTCATCTTGTCGGTATTATATACCATTCATGAACGGCTTATATATACTGTAGACAGGTGAGGTGAAGCAGTTAGGCATGTGAAGAATTCCCTGTAACAAGATCCCAAGATGTTGCCTAATCTATAGGCATGACCCGTTTCGACATGTGGATTTGTCCAATGTGATACCACCTACGACTGCTTCACCTCACCTGTCTATAAGTCACTTCTTCGCACATATGCTGTATTTTTTTCAAGATATGGATTGATTACGTCGACTCCAGGCTGAGGGACTGATTACCTCAAACTCCTTCTGATCTTCACCATTCTCCTTTGTATAGTACTGATGAAGCCACTGTGTAGCGAAACGTTTCCTGAATAAAGATACCCAAGTATTGTACCTTTGTCTAATTTATCATCTGGAACAGGAAGAGAGGAACGAGGGAGAGAGTAGGAAGACAAGAAAGCAGAGTAAGGAGCGAGGACGGGTAGAGAGAGTGTGCAGGAACTTAACGAATAACACATCATTTCCTGGGTCAAGAGGTCACAACATCTCAGCTAGGTTGCACGATTTCAGCTGACATTAAAAACAAGAAAGGCTTTAAGGCGCATGCGCGAAGACCTTGCAACTCAGAGCTGGAGTGGACAACAGCGGAAGGCAACACAAATATAGCAAATAACTCAGGGTCAAAGAAGTTGCAACATCACAGTTAACCAATTGCAGATGTCACGAAAAATATATAAACCCAATGTTGAAATGTGTGATATTGCTGCCACACCACCAGAGCCTGAAGAACAGTGTGACACTACTGCCACACCCCCATGCACTGAAGAACAGTGTGACGCTGCTGCCACACACCCAGACACTGAAGAACAGTGTGACACTGCTGCCACACCCCCAGACACTGAAGAACATTGTGACGCTGCTGCCACACCCCCAGATACTGAAGAACAGTGTGCCACTTCTGCCACATCCCCAGACACTGAAGTACAGTGTGACACTGCTGCCACACACCCAGACACTGAAGAACAGTGTGACACTGCTGCCACACCCCCAGATACTGAAGAACATTGTGACGCTGCTGCCACACCCCCAGACACTGAAGAACAGTGTGCCACTCTGCCACACCCCAGACACTGAAGAACATGTGACGTGCTGCCACACCCCAGACACTGAAGAACAGTATGACACTCTGCCACACCCAGACACTGACGCACAGTGTGACACTGCTGCCACACCCCAGAGACTGAAGAACAGTGTGACACTGCTGCACACACCCAGATACGAAGAACAGTGTAAACTGCTGCCACACCCCCAGATACTGAAGAACATTGTGACGCTGCTTGCACACCCAGACACTGAGAACAGTGTGCACACATCCGCAGACACTGAAGAACTAGGTGACGCTGCTGCCACACCCCAGACACTGAAGAACAGTATGACACTGCTGCCACACCCCAGACACTGAAGAACAGTGTGACGCTGCTGCCACACCCCAGACACTGAAGAACAGTGTGACGCTGCTGCCACATCCCCAGACACTGAAGAACAGTATGACACTGCTGTCACACCCCAGACACTGAAGAACAGTGTGACGCTGCTGCCACACCCCAGACACTGAAGAACAGTGTGACACTGCTGCCACACCCCCAGACACTGAAGAACAGTGTGACGCTGCTGCCACACCCCCAGACACTGAAGAACAGTGTGACACTGCTGCCACACCCCCAGACACTGAAGAACAGTGTGACGCTGCTGCCACACCCCCAGACACTGAAGAACAGTGTGACACTACTGCCACACCCCCAAACACTGAAGAACAGTGTGACACTGCTGCCACACACCCAGACACTGAAGAACAGTGTGACACTGCTGCCACACCCCCAGACACTGAAGAACAGTGTGACGCTGCTGCCACACCCCCAGACATTGAAGAACAGTGTGACACTGCTGCCACACTCATAGACACTGAAGAACAGTGTGACGCTGCTGCCACACCCCCAGACACTGAAGAACAGTGTGACACTGCTGCCACACCCCCAGACACTGAAGAACAGTGTGACGCTGCTGCCACACCCCCAGACACTGAGGAACAGTGTGACACTGCTTCCACACCCCCAGACACTGAAGAACAGTGTGACATTGATGCCACACCCCAGACACTGAAGAACAGTGTGCCACTGCTGCCACACCCCCAGACACTGAAGAAGAATGTGACAATGCTGCCACACCCCCAGACACTGAAGAACAGTGTGACATTGCTGCCACACCCCCAGACACTGAAGAACAGTGTGCCACTGCTGCCACACCCCCAGACACTGAAGAACAGTATGACACTGCTGCCACACCCCCAGACACTGAAGAACAGTGTGACACTGCTGCCACACCCCCAGACACTGAAGAACAGTGTGACACTGCTGCCACACCCCCAGAGACTAAATTCAAAAGGGGCACCTGGCCCTCTCTAGATTTTAAAGTGGAAGATATTGTCAGTCCACAAAAATGCGAAGAAATTAATACATGTAAACAAAGAAACTAATACATGTAAACAAAGAAACTAATACATGTAAACAAAGAAACTAATACATGTAAACAAAGAAACTAATACATGTAAACAAAGAAACTAATACATATATATAAAGAAACTAATACATGTAAACAAAGAAACTAATACATATATATAAAGAAACTAATACATGTAAGCACTTAATAATGTTAACATGATAATCCGTTACAGGCTGCCTATAATACTATTCAACTTGAGTGTCAGGTTAATTATATTTGCAAATTAGGTCTTCAGATTCAGAGTCTAACACCAGGTTGCTACTTTCTGGTGATTCATAATTTGAACTGGAGTGTACTTAGCTGAGGTGAGTCAGTGGATGATTAACTTTATCTGACCGTTAACTATGGTTGATTGTTAGCTGTTAACTGATTGTGGCTGACTGTTAGCTGACTGACTGACTGTTAACTGTTAACGGACTGTGGCTGACTGTTAGCTGACTGTTAACTGACTGTGGCTGACTGTTAACTGACTGTGGCTGACTGTTAGCTGACTGTTAGCTGACTGTTAACTGACTGTGGCTGACTGTTAACTGACTGTGGCTGACTGTTAGCTGACTGTTAACTGACTGTTTGACTGTTTTTATGTGTTGCTTCCTCCTTCACTCTCACCTTACTTGTCTTCATTACGATGAAGGGTTCTCGATCCTCGGAATTGCAGCAACTCTCATCTTCCTCAGATCAAACCTGATTGCCTCCCATTCCCTAGACGCTGTATAACCCCCCTACGGTTTTAGCACTTACTTTAAAATGTAATAATAATAATAATAAATAATAATAATAATAATAATAATCACAATCTTGTTGGACGTGATTATTATTATTATTATTCAAAAACATGCGCTAAACCTGCATGGGTCACACGACACTAGAAAATTAATTGAAACGTCGTACATTAATACATAAAAAAACAGATGACGTGAGGGGTGCTGAGGGGGGGGGGTCAGCGTTCCCCGCGACCCGGTCCCACACCAGTATCTTCTGGTTGGTGACCTGGTCGATCAGGCTGTTGGTGCTGGGGCAGCATCCAGTCTGCAGCGTCACGTGAAGGATAAAGGGAAATTGAGTCCATGGTTCGAACCCCGGCAAGGGTGGAAACACTGGGCGTGTTTCCTTACATCTGTTGTCCACCGTTTACCTAGCAAGCAAGTAGGTACCTGGGTATTAGTCGATTGGTGTGGGTGGCATCCTGGGGGACAAGATTGAAGGACTACAATGGATATAAGACAGACAGTCCTCGATGACGCACTGACTTTCTTGGGTTATCCTGGGTGGCTAACCCTCCGGGGTTAAAAATTCAAACAAAATCTTATCTTCCCTTCGTATAGTAGGTGAGTGCCTTTGTGCGTGGGATGAACACTTTTGTGCGTGGGATGAACACTTTTGTGCGTGGGATGAACACTTTTGTGCGTGGGATGAGGACTTCTTACCACCCATAGGCTGTGGGCTACGGTACAGTGGTGGGCACATGTACACCTCATGTACACCTCATGCACCCTCATGCACCCTCATGCACCCTCATGCACCCTCATGCACCCTCATGCACCCTCATGCACCCTCATGCACCCGGATAAAAATACAGTATCGACCTCCTACATGGTAAACACAGGGAACACAGAGACGACGTTAGACTGCGTAAGAGAACGAGCAAAAAAAATGCTTCATTAAGATGCTCGATCCACCACAAATTTGTTCAGAACTCCGGCCGAGCCTGACCTGTGTCAGGGTCTTCGAGGAGACCTGGGAGAGGTCGCCAACTCTTAAACAACATGAACGATCACTTAACCTGAACGACCACTTAAACAATATGAACGACCACATGCCCACCTCAGCACTATACCAAGTGGTGATCCTATGTATTTGATTGTATACGGAATGGAAAAAGCCTAGTTCGGTCAGGCTAGCGGATGCTTCACCACTGAATGACCATCATCCTGAAGGAGACATTATTCCCGTTTCCTGGCCAACGTAAACACGCTCACCGCCATTACTGGGATCGTCGGGGCGAGTGTGTGTGTATGGAAGGGAAGTTGGGAAAATGATACAAGAGCCTGGAAGAGCCCCAAGAGACGCCCCTACCTGCCCCCCACACACACAAACACGCTCCTGAGTAGTCAAAGGCGCACAGAAGTGGTTACAGTCAGTACACTAACATTAGCATAGTGTTGCACGTATGCCACCCACTCATCAACAACAAAACCTCACGTAACCCCCACCTCAACAACAGTGTGGTAAGGCCACTCCTCCAGGCTATGTTGCGGTACCTTTTACCTGTCAAACACACGATGCTACCAACACTATATGAATAAATAGAAAAATATATAAATGCTTTATATATTTACACACCCATCTGGGGTTTCTTCTATTTTCTTAATAGTTCTTGTTCTTCTTTATCTCTTATCTCCATGGGGAAGTGGAAAAGAATCATTCCTCCATAAGCCATGCGTGTCGTAAGAGGCTACTAAAATACCGGGAGCAAGGGGCTAGTAACCCCTTCCAAATTTAAAAAGAAAAACTTTCGTTTTTCTTCTTAAGTCACCCTGCCTCGGTGGGATACGGCCAGTTTGTTAAAAAAAATGCTTCTTTATAGAGAGTGGTTTATATTAATTCCCTCTTACAAGGAAGCCCCATACTAGGAAGCCCCATACTAGGAAGCCCCATACTAGGAAGCCCCCTAGGAAGCCCCATACTTATGAAAAGTATTTCAGGAAAGTTAAAACTAGAATTTAAAATTACTTGACATTAAATAGTTGAAGTTAGACTATTTGAATGTCAAGTTGACCATAACTAAGTTGTCTGCAAATAAGATTATCAAATATAGTTTCAAAATTCTATTAAAACAGAAATATGAAGGGACACTAACATAAAACAGCATTGTCAATTTTAGCTACAAAAATTTTGGATGTTATAAATATACTGAGGAGAGTGTACGCAGGAGTATGAATGATTGGAATCTGGATAGTCGGGTACATTAATAATATCTCACATTTACATTCGATCTTCATAAATTTACATCAAGTTCAGGAGGTGCTTTTTTATAATAATATTTTGGAAGCCTTTGGTAGATGGGGAACTTTTAAAATCTTTTAGTTCAGTTACATATGTATTTTGGGGCCTTTTATTTGCATGGAGTTTCTACTTAGGTTGAGCCCCAAAATGTGGGATGTTAAAAAGATTTTTGATTCTCTTATTGCGTCTATGCAACCTGACGCAGCTCTCTAAAAGGAGCTTTAGAGCTGGGTTTATATTTATATTAAGTGTCCTGTATATACAGTGTATGCATCGTAGTAAGTATGGATGGTTTGTATGTTGAGTAAATTCATACTTTGAAATAGTGTTGATTGTGTTGTCTGGAACAATTCTCATAGCAGATTTTTGTTTAATTACGATGGGTTTTAGGTGATTTCTTGTTGTAAAACTCCCGTATACCACAAGTGAGGTAAGGATAGAATACGGAGTAGTACCGAGTAATGGTATTTTAGGTACACAGTACGACAACGTTATGTGCTGCTTATGAGTGTTTAATACTGTAAAGATGCATACATAAAGAATTTTCTCTCATCTTTCGATGTATGTATTATTACCTTTGTTTCAATTAAAAATTTAGCTTTGTCCCAAACACTCTGTAGAAGATCTTATCAATATTGACAGTGATTTTGTTGGTTGTTATACAGACAGATATCTTCAGGAGGTCGTCGATAACAAGTGATGAGGAGGACAACGGAATCTGGATTTGGGATGACAAAAGTTGCCAATAATGTAGATGAGAAATAGAGAGTTTAGGAGGCTGTCCCAGGGCTTCCTTGTGTTGATAAGTCCACTTGATGATGTATTGTTATTAATGGTCATCATTGGTGTGTGTCAGTAGCAGGATGTTGTGGTCTACTGAGTCAAAATCTTTTCTTAAATCAATAGTGTCACAGAATATTCATTCTTAGAATGAATATCCAGTGATAAATCCAGATAAATCAAATTAAAATGGTTGTTGCAGTAAGTCTCGTAAGTTTGGTTATTGATGACATTAATACATATACAGGTACATATACAACATACTGTTTAGGAGAGTATTTATATGCGAGGGTTTTTCTGAATGAATGAGGTTGATAGTAAACTTTACACCAGTTTTTAAATGATGTTTTTAGTTTATTGTTTTTGATTATGTCTTGTGGATTATTATTATTGTTGACTATACAGGAACATAGTGATCTATAGATTTTTTATACATTATGCAACTATGTATTCTCCAAGTTCGTCTCTGGTGTATGTTGAGTTAATACATTTGATCTTATTGTGTATTAAAATACAGGCGTACCTTCCCTTTGGTCAGTCCTGCGGTATGTATGGCAGGGTACCCAGGTTAATTTTAAATATCTATAGAATCGTGGTGTTTTATCCAAGTTTGTGTAAGAACAATGAAAGTTCAGTCGTGGCCTGGTTGGCAAAGCTCTCGCTTTACACGCTGAGGGTCTGTAGTTCGATTCCCAGCCAGGGCAGAAACATTGGGCGTGTTTCTTTACACCTGTTGTCTATGTTCCCCATCAGTAAAATGGGTACCTGGGTGTTAGTCGACTGGTGTGGGTCGCATCCTGGGACAAAATTAACCTAATTTGCGGGAAATGCTCGGCATAACAAAGGGTTTTCTATATAGTAGTATGTCATTGATGTCAGCTATGGTCTGTATACCTTGTACATGTTCTTGTAGAAATTAAGATATTATTATTTAGTGACTCCAGGAGAACATCCATGTCATTATTATACTGAGGGAACTGACGTTGTAGTTAACTACTTAGATGTTCTCAGTGTTGATGAAGATAGTTTTTACTAGACTATCTGTATAATATACGCAGTGTTGTTCTGTAGTGATTGTTATAGAGATCAGAGACATTTAGTTCAGGAGCAATATTAGAATTTCTATCATGTGGCATAAAATAGTTTTAAGGAATTTAGTAGTCCATAGCTGTTTCTGATAAAAAATTATATATTTTTTAAATTATACGATAGGTTAGGTAAGATTCGTTAGGAAACAAGACAAGTGTTTCCTGACGTGGTTGTTAGTTATTCGATGACCCGCCACTGGAGCTTTTGGTAGTCTGACCGAGGCCTTCCACTGGCTTACCCGTCCACCACTTTAAAAATTAATTTGAGTATGGGATACTCCACCACTGTACTATAACTGTAAGGGAGTTTTCTTTGAGTTTTTTATGGAATATCAAAATCTTTCCTCATGGAATCCTGTTTGTTCATTGTTTATGTCGTAGCTTCTGCCTGAGACTCATTTTTAATTATAATTTGACCGTCTCGAACAACACGTCTGGATTATATCATTATTTTTTTTCTAGTGGAATTTTTAAGCTGGAATGGAAAGCTCCGTCGCTTCTTTGTGATGCTCTTCTTTACAAAGACCATCTTTTTCTGACTTAAGAATGAGTTTATCAGGTCTTCTGTTTACAAAGACGTATAAAATCCGAGCGAAACTGGTTGTTTACCTCCCCCCCCCCATCGGCTGTACTGGGTGTACTGCTGTTCTTTTGTACTGTTGTAATTCTTATTTGTGAAGCATCAGCGTGGAGCACTGCTAGAGTCTGTGCAGGTACATCAGCGTGGAACACTGCTAGAGTCTGTGCAGGTACATCAGCGTGGAGCACTGCTAGAGTCTGTGCAGGTACATCAGCGTGGAGCACTGCTAGAGTCTGTGCAGGTACATCAGCGTGGAACACTGCTAGAGTCTGTGCAGGTACATCAGCGTGGAACACTGCTAGAGTCTGTGCAGGTACATCAGCGTGGAGCACTGCTAGAGTCTGTGCAGGTACATCAGCGTGGAGCACTGCTAGAGTCTGTGCAGGTACATCAGCGTGGAGCACTGCTAGAGTCTGTGCACGTACATCAGCGTGGAGCACTGCTAGAGTCTGTGCAGGTACATCAGCGTGGAGCACTGCTAGAGTCTGTGCAGGTACATCAGCGTGGAGCACTGCTAGAGTCTGTGCAGGTACATCAGCGTGGAGCACTGCTAGAGTCTCTGCAGGTACATCAGCGTGGAGCACTGCTAGAGTCTGTGCAGGTACATCAGCGTGGAGCACTGCTAGAGTCTCTGCAGGTACATCAGCGTGGAGCACTGCTAGAGTCTGTGCAGGTACATCAGCGTGGAGCACTGCTAGAGTCTCTGCAGGTACATCAGCGTGGAGCACTGCTAGAGTCTGTGCAGGTACATCAGCGTGGAGCACTGCTAGAGTCTGTGCACGTACATCAGCGTGGAGCACTGCTAGAGTCTGTGCAGGTACATCAGCGTGGAGCACTGCTAGAGTCTCTGCAGGTACATCAGCGTGGAGCACTGCTAGAGTCTGTGCAGGTACATCAGCGTGGAGCACTGCTAGAGTCTGTGCAGGTACATCAGCGTGGAGCACTGCTAGAGTCTGTGCAGGTACATCAGCGTGGAGCACTGCTAGAGTCTGTGCAGGTACATCAGCGTGGAGCACTGCTAGAGTCTGTGCAGGTACATCAGCGTGGAGCACTGCTAGAGTCTGTGCAGGTACATCAGCGTGGAGCACTGCTAGAGTCTGTGCAGGTACATCAGCGTGGAGCACTGCTAGAGTCTGTGCAGGTACATCAGCGTGGAGCACTGCTAGAGTCTGTGCAGGTACATCAGCGTGGAGCACTGCTAGAGTCTGTGCAGGTACATCAGCGTGGAGCACTGCTAGAGTCTGTGCAGGTACATCAGCGTGGAGCACTGCTAGAGTCTGTGCAGGTACATCAGCGTGGAGCACTGCTAGAGTCTGTGCAGGTACATCAGCGTGGAGCACTGCTAGAGTCTGTGCAGGTACATCAGCGTGGAGCACTGCTAGAGTCTGTGCAGGTACATCAGCGTGGAGCACTGCTAGAGTCTGTGCAGGTACATCAGCGTGGAGCACTGCTAGAGTCTGTGCAGGTACATCAGCGTGGAGCACTGCTAGAGTCTGTGAAGGTACATCAGCGTGGAGCACTGCTAGAGTCTGTGCAGGTACATCAGCGTGGAGCACTGCTAGAGTCTGTGCAGGTACATCAGCGTGGAGCACTGCTAGAGTCTGTGCAGGTACATCAGCGTGGAGCACTGCTAGAGTCTGTGCAGGTACACACAGCGACACATTTCTTTCCTTGCCTCTTGAGATTCACCTCGTCTTTCAAACACTCGTGTATTCACACTCACTTCCTCCAGTCAATTTGAACATATATATATATATATATATATATATATATATATATATATATATATATATATATATATATATATTGAACGCATTTCCTGGCGTTGCAATGCTATACCACAGGACCAGCCAGCACGATCAGTAATACTTTAAACTAGAGAAGCTTGTACCAGCCTCTGCTGCGAATCTGAACACAAATTTGTATATATTAATACATTACTCCGCCGCTGCCACTGGTAACTCCGCCGCTGCCACTGGTAACTCCGCCGCTGCCACTGGTAACTCCGCCGCTGCTGCTGGTAACTCCGCCGCTGCCGCTGGTAACTCTAGCTTGGTCTTTTCTTACTCACTTTTCGGATCCTGAGCCTTGTAAAAGTTATTATTAGAATATGTTAATCTAAAAGCCCATGGGTCTCTTAAGGATGTTGATCTCGAACTCCTGGATCTCTTGGGAGGACTCAGCTATAACTCTCAGGTCTCTTGAGGGAGTTGAGCTGCAGCTCCTCGGCCTCTTGAAGATATTGCAGTACAGATACTAGAATTTTGCCTGTACTGACATACAAAACACAGTAGTACTGGGATGCTGAAGATACCTTCGTATATCGTACATCATCTCAAGAACATTTTAGCCACATTTAATTATATATATATTTATATACTGAGAAGCCACAAACGATTGGTATATTTACAGATACTATATCTCTGTGGTGCCCTAAACACTTAGTACATAGGATTTCCTCCAGGTTGATGCGAAGGTCACATCCTTCACATGGTAATTAAAGCGGAAATTTTTGTGGGAATAATTTCATCTTACCTCACTTCTCATACTCTCAAGTGAATATTATCTCTTGGTAATATTCACTTGATATATATAAGCATAATGCAATAGGTAAAACTGATCATGAGGTTGGTAGTGATGCCTCACCCCCACCCCCCACCCCACCCCTCACCCCCATCCCTCACCTATTATCTTTTTCCTTATATCTCTCCCATCTAGACCCCAGACATTGGTGCTGTGGGTCACATCCAGGAGAAAATGTGTATTAGAAAACTCCAGTCGTGGTGGAATGTCATGTTCTGAGTAAGAGACTCCAGTACCTGCTGGAGGAGTTCACGTCTTGGCTGATACATGTCTGGTGACCTAGTTAAGTGTTAATTAAAAAACAAAACTCCTTCACCCTCACCCCTCACACCTCTCCCTCACTCCTCTCCTTCACCCCTCACCTCTCTCTCATCCCTCACCCTCAACAAATATGTAAAATATAAAAAATGTAAATAATAAAATACACATATATATAAAACATATAACACTGTTGTGTTACATATTTTCTCCCTCGTCTCTCATCCGTCTCCCTCACCCACCTCTTCATCCATGTCTCTCATCCGTCTCCCTCACCCACCTCTTCATCCATGTCTCTCATCCGTCTCCCTCACCCACCTCTTCATCCATGTCTCTCATCCGTCTCCCTCACCCACCTCTTCATCCATATCTCTCATCAGGGAACGGGTGGGATCTAAACTAGTGATGTATCGGATATTCGCATTAGCATCCGCATCTGCGGAACATCCGCACAATTTTTTACATCCGCATCCGCATTCGCATCCGTAAATAGTAAGCTAAGACATCCGTATACACATCCGCATACCGATATCTAAATTTTCCATCCAGATACATCCTAATCAAACCCATAGCAAGTACGTCGTAACACTCCAGGCCAGAGTTACTCACATGGTACCAACACTCCAGGCCAGGAGTTACTCACCATGGTACCAACACTCCAGGCCAGGGTTACTCACCATGGTACCAACATCCAGGCCAGGAGTTACTCACCATGGGTACCAACACTCCAGGCCAGGAGTTACTCACCATGGGTACCAACACTCCAGGCCAGGAGTTACTCACCATGGTCCAACACTCAGGCCAGGGTTACTCACCATGGGTACAACACTCCAGGCCAGGAGTTACTCACCATGGGTACCAACACTCCAGGCCAGGAGTTACTCACCATGGGTACCAACACTCCAGGCCAGGAGTTACTCACCATGGTGACCAACACTCCAGGCCAGGAGTTACTCACCATGGGTACCAACACTCCAGGCCAGGAGTTACTCACCATGGGTACCAACACTCCAGGCCAGGAGTTACTCACCATGGGTACCAACACTCCAGGCCAGAGTTACTCACCATGGGTACCAACACTCCAGGCCAGGAGTTACTCACCATGGGTACCAACACTCCAGGCCAGGAGTTACTCACCATGGGTACCAACACTCCAGGCCAGGAGTTACTCACCATGGGTACCAACACTCCAGGCCAGGAGTTACTCACCATGGGTACCAACACTCCAGGCCAGGAGTTACTCACCATGGGTACCAACACTCCAGGCCAGGAGTTACTCACCATGGGTACCAACACTCCAGGCCAGGAGTTACTCACCATGGGTACCAACACTCCAGGCCAGGAGTTACTCACCATGGGTACCAACACTCCAGGCCAGGAGTTACTCACCATGGTACCAACACTCCAGGCCAGAGTTACTCACCATGGGTACCAACACTCCAGGCCAGGAGTTACTCACCATGGGTACCAACACTCCAGGCCAGGAGTTACTCACCATGGGTACCAACACTCCAGGCCAGGAGTTACTCACCATGGTACCAACACTCCAGGCCAGGAGTTACTCACCATGGGTACCAACACTCCAGGCCAGGAGTTACTCACCATGGGTACCAACCATTACTCCAGGCCAGGAGTTACTCACATGGGTACCAACACTCCAGGCCAGGAGTTACTCACCATGGGTACCAACACTCCAGGCCAGGAGTTACTCACCATGGGTACCAACACTCCAGGCCAGGAGTTACTCACCATGGTACCAACACTCCAGGCCAGGAGTTACTCACCATGGGTACCAACACTCCAGGCCAGGAGTTACTCACCATGGGTACCAACACTCCAGGCCAGGAGTTACTCACCATGGGTACAACACTCCAGGCCAGGAGTTACTCACCATGGGTACCAACACTCCAGGCCAGGAGTTACTCACCATGGGTACCAACACTCCAGGCCAGGAGTTACTCACCATGGGTACCAACACTCCAGGCCAGGAGTTACTCACCATGGGTACCAACACTCCAGGCCAGGAGTTACTCACCATGGGTACCAACACTCCAGGCCAGGAGTTACTCACCATGGGTACCAACACTCCAGGCCAGGAGTTACTCACCATGGGTACCAACACTCCAGGCCAGGAGTTACTCACCATGGGTACCAACACTCCAGGCCAGGAGTTACTCACCATGGGTACCAACACTCCAGGCCAGAGTTACTCACCATGGTACCAACACTCCAGGCCAGGAGTTACTCACCATGGGTACCAACACTCCAGGCCAGGAGTTACTCACCATGGGTACCAACACTCCAGGCCAGGAGTTACTCACCATGGGTACCAACACTCCAGGCCAGGAGTTACTCACCATGGGTACCAACACTCCAGGCCAGGAGTTACTCACCATGGGTACCAACACTCCAGGCCAGGAGTTACTCACCATGGTACCAACACTCCAGGCCAGGAGTTACTCACCATGGGTACCAACACTCCAGGCCAGGAGTTACTCACATGGGTACCAACACTCCAGGCCAGGAGTTACTCACCATGGGTACCAACACTCCAGGCCAGGAGTTACTCACCATGGTACCAACACTCCAGGCCAGGAGTTACTCACCATGGGTACCAACACTCCAGGCCAGGAGTTACTCACCATGGGTACCAACACTCCAGGCCAGGAGTTACTCACCATGGGTACCAACACTCCAGGCCAGGAGTTACTCACCATGGTACCAACACTCCAGGCCAGGAGTTACTCACCATGGGTACCAACACTCCAGGCCAGGAGTTACTCACATGGGTACCAACACTCCAGGCCAGGAGTTACTCACCATGGGTACCAACACTCCAGGCCAGGAGTTACTCACCATGGTACCAACACTCCAGGCCAGGAGTTACTCACCATGGGTACCAACACTCCAGGCCAGGAGTTACTCACCATGGGTACCAACACTCCAGGCCAGGAGTTACTCACCATGGGTACCAACACTCCAGGCCAGGAGTTACTCACCATGGGTACCAACACTCCAGGCCAGGAGTTACTCACCATGGGTACCAACACTCCAGGCCAGGAGTTACTCACCATGGGTACCAACACTCCAGGCCAGGAGTTACTCACCATGGGTACCAACACTCCAGGCCAGGAGTTACTCACCATGGGTACCAACACTCCAGGCCAGGAGTTACTCACCATGGGTACCAACACTCCAGGCCAGGAGTTACTCACCATGGGTACCAACACTCCAGGCCAGGAGTTACTCACCATGGGTACCAACCCCCCCCCTTCCCCGTTCCCTGGTTTGTTGACAATCGCATTATTATGATTTCATGAGTCACGTCTCTTATACCCTTCTTCTCCTCATCTATTTTGTATAAAAGTCACCGTAAATGACTTTTTTTGATAGTTATGTCGTATGTATATGAACTTGTATTAACTTCGTTATAGGGAAAGTTATAACCAACGTCTGACGTCACAGATCAAAGCCACATCAAATTTCCAGGTGTTTTATACATAATGTGCTTTTAATGTGTTCATAACATTGGTATAACTTCAAGAACCACTGTAAAATGTTTTGTAAGTTACACATGTAAAACCTAACTGGAAGTTTGGTTACTAATTCAGTCAAGTTCCTTCCTCCTGTGTGTGCCAGATAACCTCGCGTCTCCAGGTACGCTAACTAAATTATGAATCGAACTATTTGTGGGTATGTACCTACCTGCTGGTGTTCTCTGTGTTATCTTGCTATGTGGGTGTGTGTCTGTTATCTTGCTATGTGGGTGGGTGTATGTGTTATCTTGCTATGTGGGTGTGTGTCTGTGTTATCTTGCTATGTGGGTGTGTGTATGTGTTATCTTGCCATGTGGGTGTGTGTCTGTGTTATCTTGCTATGTGGGTGTGTGTATGTGTTATCTTGCTATGTGGGTGGGTGTATGTGTTATCTTGGTATGTGGGTGTGTGTCTGTGTTATCTTGCTATGTGGGTGTGTGTATGTGTTATCTTGCTATGTGGGTGTGTGTCTCTGTTATCTTGCTATGTGGGTGTGTGTCTGTGTTATCTTGCTATGTGGGTGGGTGTCTGTGTTATCTTGCTATGTGGGTGTGTGTATGTGTTATCTTGCTATGTGGGTGTGTGTCTGTGTTATCTTGCTATGTGGGTGGGTGTCTGTGTTATCTTGCTATGTGGGTGTGTGTATGTGTTATTTTGCTATGTGGGTGTGTGTCTGTGTTATCTTGCTATGTGGGTGGGTGTCTGTGTTATCTTGCTATGTGGGTGTGTGTATGTGTTATCTTGCTATGTGGGTGTGTGTCTGTGTTATCTTGCTATGTGGGTGGGTGTCTGTGTTATCTTGCTATGTGGGTGTGTGTATGTGTTATCTTGCTATGTGGGTGTGTGTCTGTGTTATCTTGCTATGTGGGTGTGTGTCTGTGTTATCTTGCTATGTGGGTGGGTGTATGTGTTATCTTGCTATGTGGGTGTGTGTCTGTGTTATCTTGCTATGTGGGTGTGTGTCTGTGTTATCTTGCTATGTGGGTGGGTGTCTGTGTTATCTTGCTATGTGGGTGTGTGTCTGTGTTATCTTGCTATGTGGGTGTGTGTCTGTGTTATCTTGCTATGTGGGTGTGTGTCTGTGTTATCTTGCTATGTGGGTGTGTGTCTGTGTTATCTTGCTATGTGGGTGTGTGTCTGTGTTATCTTGCTATGTGGGTGTGTGTCTGTGTTATCTTGCTATGTGGGTGTGCGTATTCTAGCAGCTTTTCTGTTTCTTGCAGTCGGTCTGTCATCTTGCAACCAGTCTATCAGGTTGAAACTTTTTGTCAATCACCCTCCATCTCTGTTCTTGCCATGTTGTTGTCATGTGAAGCACAGCACAAGACACAGAACAGAGCCTTGCTTGCTATGACTGTCTCAGTCAGGCATTCCTTTATCCGCCCAAATACCTTCTTTGATTTAAAATGTTGTACTTAATTATTACTTAAACATGTGGTAGTCTTATGGTTGTTGCATCTGATCGTAAGTAAATCAGCAAACTCTCAGCTGGCCACAGCAACACACATGGCAAACAAGCAGAAATAATTTTTTACCAGTGTATTTCTTCACCACAATATATATATATATATTATTATTTTTTTTTTTTTTAACACATCGGCCGATTCCCACCAAGGCAGGGTGGCCCGAAAAAGAAAAACTTTCATCATCATTCACTCCATCACTGTCTTGCCAGAGGAGTGCTTTACACTACAGTTATAAAACTGCAACATTTACACCCCTCCTTCAGAGTGCAGACACTGTACTTCCCATCTCCAGAACTCAAGTCCGGCCTGCCGGTTTCCCTGAATCCCTTCATAAATGTTACTTTGCTCACACTCCAACAGCACGTCAAGTATTAAAAACCATATGCCTCCATTCACTCCTATCAAATACGCTCACACATGCTTGCTGGAAATCCAAGCCCCTCGCACACAAAACTTCCTTTACCCCCTCCCTCCAACCTTTCCTAGGCCGACCCCTACCCCGCCTTCCCTCCACTACAGATTTATACACTCTCGAAGTCACTCTGTCTCGTTCCATTCTCTCTACATGTCCAAACCACCTCAACAACCCCTCCTCAGCTCTCTGGACAATCGTTTTGGTAATCCCGCACCTCCTCCTAATTTCCAAACTCCGAATTCTCTGCATTATATATATATATATATATATATATATATATATATATATATATATATATATATATATATATATATATATATATATATATATATATACGTACACTATGGGCAGAGAGTACACAACAATGGTATGGAACAAGTAAGAACCACTGTAAGCACAGTGCTCAAGACCAGAGACGGTAGAATCAGGTAATCAGTCCCTCACGAAAGGCTGAGGGACTGATTACCTCACATTTTGTATATAGTTCTACTGTCTTCCAGTTATGTTGTTGAATTTGTATTGATAAAACCACTGGAGGGCGAAACGTCTACAATAAAGATACCCAGATGCTGCATGTCCAATTCTTCATTGACTGTTTTTGAATCAGTAATAAGCATAGCAGGGGAACCCCAGAATTGCTACACTCTGAAATGCTAGTTCACTGGTCGAGACGTGTGTTACACACAATAGGTGTGTAACGTCGAATAAATGTAACATACTCGACACACGCCACATTCCAGCTCTTAATTTGTCCTTTACGATGCACCGTGTCAAAGACCTTCCTATAGCAAAGGAATATGCAGTCTACCCATCTTTATTTGTCTTATTTTTTTTTTCAGTGTGTCTGTGTATTTTGTGTGCAATATTTTGATAGTGTTTGTGTGTATCCATAGCAATACCTACCAGGTTATGTCTTCGGGAGTTAAGTTCCACCTCTTGATCTCCTCCTATATTCTTCGATTATATTTAGTTCTCTTGTCTACAGTATCAAACAGTGTGTCCTTGTCGTGTTTCTTGTCAAGCAATTTCTCCTTCTCTACACTTTATGTTTCTGAGTGGCCTTAAGTTTTAAAAATAATTCTTTTTTTTTTTCAGTCCTCTAGTGATGTGAAGACTGGTTCTCTTACTTCCTGGATCGTCCTTGTGGCAAGCCACTAAACACTCTGCTCTCTTTGTATGCTTAATGAAATGAAGGCTCCACGCTGGTGCCGCGTTAGTTTTATATCAACACTGTGGAATCATTTGAATACCTACTTAACATTTCTGAAAGCTATTCTTATGGTGTATGTGCCAGCTTTACATATGTTGCTGATGCTATCCTCTTTGTGTGTTCCTCAGGTGAGAGGTTATATCCACTACTAGATTATTTTATCTTTCTAATAGTTCTATGAGTTGTCTCCCTCTCAGGTGTAAGTGAAGAGCTAGAGGTTTTACAGAAACATTATCTGCTCCTATAAACTCAATCACTGTCTTCCTCTGGCTCCCACCTCCTGATTCTTTTAACCTCTTGTTCAACAACTCCTTTAGGTGTTCAAGTATTCCAGTAAAATCTTTAATTCTTCATTCATTATTATTCTCTTTATTTGCTTTGCATTGTCCTCATACGTTGACGTGTAGAAGTCTGTCTTCCTGTAGATCATATACGCACATAGAAGAGGAAGAGTGTGTACTTTACAGTACCCTCTTATTTCTCGTAGCGTAGCTATCATGCAAGGATCGAACCTTCGTCAGTCCTTGTGCTAATTGACTCCCACGGGTTTAGTGCTTCAAACAAGTATAAGATAATAACCTCCTCTCTAACTGTGACACTCCGCCGTTGTTTGTTAATATTGTGTGTCCAGTGAAGTGACGGCTCTCTGTCACTTCAACCAGTTTTTCCAGTTTGTAAATTAGTCTTTTGTGTGTTTGTGTGTGTGTGTGTGTGTGTGTGTGTGTGTGTGTGTGTGTGTGTGTGCTGCGTGTCGCTAGGTCAGTCAGATTAAGCACATTGTCTCCAGCTATTGCGTTTAGTTACTTGATGTGTGACTGCGTTGATACAACCCTTTGATAGGAAGATCTTTACAAGTCTTGCGTATATATATATATATATATATATATATATATATATATATATATATATATATATATATATATATATATATAAAATTGAAATGTAAACTGGTGTCCAACACGCCATCGAACAAATCACAGCTGCCTTGCAAGGGGTGAAAGTCTAGTTAATCTCATTATGTTCTTCCTGTAGCCTCACTTGGGTCTAATGCTGTCGGGAAGATTTTGGAAAAAAATAAATCTGACCTCAAGCGAATAGAAACCAGGAGCATTGATGAACATGGTGCCTTCTATTTCCCTCTCCCCAAACCGGGAGAGTACAACTTCCTCTTAAAGTTTATGCTCGAAAAAGGTCCTAAACCTTTCCCATGGATGAATCACCGTGCGAGGAAGCTACATTACCCGTCAGAGTAGTTGGACTAGTCATAAACACGACCTCTCAGGTTGTCTTGCCAGCCTTCTTATCTTCCTCCAAGATACAATGAGCTGACGAAGGAAATTTTACCAGAACATATACCCAATCATCACTCGTCCAATAGTTCCAGCGACAACGGTGTTGTCTGATGATGGCCCTATAGTGGACCATGGTATTAGTAGCGTCCGCTGGATCACCAGTGCTGGACTCTGTTAGTTACACGAGACTCAGGCATAGCCATCTTGAGCAGTGGCGCCCAGCACTACTGCCAGAGACGTCAGGTCATGCAGACACCTTAACATCTAATATATTGCTCCATTTATCAGGGAGAAGGTCGATGTTGTTTTCAACCTCAGCCTCTCAGACTCACCTTGAAGACAAGTTCCCTCTTACACTTTGTTAACTGAAGCTAATTTACTACGCTGACGTTGAATACCTCGTCTCACCATTGTTCTCTCCTTCAGTACTTCTGTCTTCTTTCCTCCTGTCTATTATGCCCCTATATAAATTCAAGATAAGTCATGAGGAACGATTGCCACTGAATAAACAGATAATGGAGAGGGATTCGAACGTGATCCTTTCAAGTAGCAGACCCGGCACTAAACCAGCACTCCCGTGACATGGTCGTGTCATCCCTCAACAACTGTGGCACACTTGCCTCATCCCACACCCCCACAACTTTCAAGCAACTATTATTCTCATACTCCCTCAAAACCATATAGCTGCTGGGCCTGCTGCTCACATGGACCACACTTCTTTCTGTGTGTGTGTGTAATAAATATATTAATATACATATTTGTGTGTATTAAGTAATTTAGGTAGTATATAGGACAATAAGTGAGAGGCAGTTGACTAACAACTTAATAAATGGTTCTTTATTTGCGTATCGAGATTCTTCAAGTTACCATCTCAAGAAAAATATAGATAATTAGGCAAGTGCCAAGTGCCAAGTGTCAAGTACGTATATGTCAACTGAGAGACAAGACGGCGACGCAGTGTACACAATTTACTCTTTTGGGGTAAGAACGTCTCGCTGTAATACAAGTTTACTGTGGGAATTGGACCTGGCTTCCCCTTCCTTGGATTAAACATGAATCCCTCCCATTCCTAAGGATCTGTATGACCCATGTGGGTTTGGCGCTCCCCCATGAATATAGTTTGTAGTTTGCATCTCGTGTCACCGTCTTCGTGGTTGCTGGTTATGCTTCAAGATGTTTTCAGGGGTCAGTGCCCCCTCGGCCCTACCCTAAACCAGACCTCCTGGTGGATCAAGGTCTGATCAGTCTAGCTGCTACTCCTGACCGCATATAGTCCGATTCACGAAGTATAGTCCAACTGTTTGTGATCGTCCCTCTAATGATTGAAGGTAGGGTGTTGTTTTATATATTAGCGTACTCACGTACTTCTGCCGAGCCAGTCATTCGTAGCTAGTGATTTCTGTGTGCAGATTTGGGACCAATCCCGCTATGATTTTTCATGTGTAAATTATGATGAATCTTTCTCGCCTGCATTTCACGGAGTACATATCGAATAACTTCTAACGTTCCCAGTAATTTAGTTGCTTGACTAAACTTATACATACAGTGAAGCTTCTCTACACATTCTTTCGGTTGGCAATTTCGCCCATCTTAAAAGGGGGTTGTTAGTGTACAACAGTAGAATAAGTGACTTAAAGGAGACTATCATTGGTTTGGTATCTCTTGTTTTGAAGGGTCTTCTTATCCATCCTATCATTTTCCTCGTGATTACGATAATAACACCGTTGAGATACCTAAAAGTGATATCCTCTGACATCACTCCTAACTCCACGATTGTGTCTCGCTCTACTGAGAGATTAGAGTTAGTTTTTTACTCCGTTTTAGCTTTTATTTCCTCATTTTTTTCATGATGGAGTAACTGAAATTTTTTTTTTCATCAAACATCACATTGTTTTTAGAGGCCTATTGGAAAATTTGGTTTATATCCGTTTGGAGAGTTGCAGTTCAATGGCTGACACTCACGCTGGTTCTAGTATTGTCCGTAAAGAATGAAACGGTGCTATGATTTGTCTGTGTCGAATATGAGGATGATTAAAAGAATGGAGGCGAGTGCTGTTTACTACTTCTGTTTGCATTTTATTGTTAGAAAGTTAAAGATCCAACTGCCCACTTTTCCAGGTATCTTTACACGCATTTTGTGCTCTATTACAACAAAGTCGCACTTATCGAAGGCTTTTGCAAAGTTTCTGTGAACTACATTAGCATTTTGTTTACTTTTCAGCACATCCGAAATAGAGCAGTAGTTGCGAGAGGCAGGAGCGACCTGCTCTAAGTCTAAGCTTCCCTGGGTTGTGCAGCTATTGAGAATCCAAGTGGTTAGCATTCTTCTTAAAACTCAAAGATTTTTATAATGCTCAACTTTATTGCTATCAGTCTATAGTTCTTGGCTATTGCTTGGCTGCCACCTTTGACGAGAGAGGATATATCCATTGTTTTTAATGGCTGTTTTAATGGCTTTAAAATATATAAGACCCGTGAAAGGGATTTCTTGCAATTCTTGATGAACATGAGTCTGGGCTTGAAGCAGAATGCATGGGCATGCTGTCAGTGGCTTTTTCGAAGACATGTGGGGTTAGGAATATGTCGGAAATTGAGTCTCATTATGAAGAATTCATTCGGGTTGACAACTTTTAGTCTGACTGATAGTTCACTGAACACAGTCACATTAAGACTTCCATATTTTACTCATTTATTTACTGTCGTCAGTGTAAACTCCATCTTGGGTGAACAACGACTCCATAACGGATGTGGTTTTGCAGTGGATTTTACATATGAGAAGCTTTTTTTTATTTCTTTCAATTTCATTAATTGCCTTCAGCTATAATTCCGTAGAAGTTATACGGCCCCCGGGAAGGCCGAAATAATCAGCTTTGATCCGAAGGGGAGCGTAGCTCCAATGACTTGGATGTAGAACCATTTATCAGCATGAGCATAGCGTGAAGGTAATAAGAGAAGAAAATAGTGTCGTTGTCCACTGAACAAAGTAAACAAAGATGGCGGCACTCCCACCTAGAGGGTGGTCAGACAAGCAAGCAAATCAAGCATAATTGCTTGAAATCACCATTTAATCCGATAATAATCTCACTCGGTGCATCAGGTTTGTAATTATAATGCTTGTAGGAGGTAATTAAATGTAGGAAAATATATAATAAACCAGGCCAGAAGAGTAGTGGTGCGTGAGAGCAACACTCACTGCTGCTACACTCACTGCTGCAACACTCACTGCTGCAACACTCACTGCTGCAACACTCACTGATGCAACACTCACTGCTGCAACACTCACTGCTGCGACACTCACTGCTGCTACACTCACTGCTGCAACACTCACTGCTGCAACACTCACTGCTGCAACACTCACTGCTGCAACACTCACTGCTGCAACACTCACTGCTGCAACACTCACTTCTGCAACACTCACTGATGCAACATTCACTGCTGCAACACACTGCTGCAACACTCACTGATGCAACACTCACTGCTGCGACACTCACTGCTGCGACACTCACTGCTACGACACTCACTGCTGCAACACTCACTGCTGCAACACTCACTGCTGCAACACTCACTGCTGCAACACTCACTGCTGCAACACTCACTGCTGCAACACTCACTTCTGCAACACTCACTGATGCAACATTCACTGCTGCAACACACTGCTGCAACACTCACTGATGCAACACTCACTGATGCAACACTCACTGCTGCAACACTCACTGCTGCAACACTCACTGATGCGACACTCACTGCTGCAACACTCACTGCTGCAACACTCACTGCTGCAACACTCACTGATGCAACACTCACTGCTGCAACACTCACTGCTGCAACACTCACTGCTGCGACACTCACTGCTGCTACACTCACTGCTGCAACACTCACTGCTGCAACACTCACTGCTGCAACACTCACTGCTGCAACACTCACTGCTGCAACACTCACTGCTGCAACACTCACTGCTGCAACACTCACTGCTGCAACACTCACTGCTGCAACACTCACTGCTGCAACACTCACTGCTGCAACTCTCACTGCTGCGACACTCACTGCTGCACACTCACTGCTGCAACACTCACTGCTGCAACACTCACTGCTGCAACACTCACTGCTGCAACACTCACTGCTGCGACACTCACTGCTGCAACACTCACTGCTGCAACACTCACTGCTGCACACTCACTGCTGCAACACTCACTGCTGCAACTCACTCACTACTGCGAACACTCACTGCTGCAACACTCACTGCTGCAACACTCACTGCTGCGACACTCACTGATGCAACACTCACTGCTGCGACACTCACTGCTGCAACACTCACTGCTGCAACACTCACTGCTGCAACACTCACTGCTGCAACACTCACTGCTGCGACACTCACTGCTGCAACACTCACTGCTGCAACACTCACTGCTGCAACACTCACTGCTGCAACACTCACTGCTGCAACACTCACTGCTGCAACACTCACTGCTGCAACACTCACTGCTGCAACACTCATTGCTGCAACACTCACTGCTGCAACACTCACTGCTGCGACACTCACTGCTGCAACACTCACTGCTGCAACACTCACTGCTGCAACACTCACTGCTGAAACACTCACTGCTGCGACACTCACTGCTGCGACACTCACTGCTGCAACACTCACTGCTGCAACACTCACTGCTGCAACACTCACTGCTGCGACACTCACTGCTGCGACACTCACTGCTGCGACACTCACTGCTGCAACACTCACTGCTGCACACTCACTGCTGCAACACTCACTGCTGCAACACTCACTGCTGCACCTCACTGCTGCAACACTCACTGCTGCGACACTCACTGCTGCAACACTCACTGCTGCGACACTCACTGCTGCAACACTCACTGCGCACTCACTGCTGCACACTCACTGCTGCGACACTCACTGCTGCAACACTCACTGCTGCAACACTCACTGCTGCGACACTCACTGCTCCAACTCTCACTGCTGCTACACTCACTGCTGCAACACTCATTGCTGCAACACTCACTGCTGCAACACTCATTGCTGCAACACTCACTGCTGCAACACTCATTGCTGCGACACTCACTGCTGCGACACTCACTGCTGCAACACTCATTGCTGCAACACTCATTGCTGCGACACTCACTGCTGCGACACTTACTGCTGCAACATTCACTGCTGCGACACTCACTGCTGCGACACTCACTGCTGCAACACTCACTGCTGCAACCCTCATTGCTGCAACACTCACTGCTGCAACACTCACTGCTGCAACAGTGTCTACTAGTTTATATTATTTTCATAAATTACAAACTAGCGTTGCCTATAGATCTACCTGAGTTCATTGCCTTTGTAACTTGCTCAGCTATCAAAACTTTGGGGCCCAGTCCCTGGACCCATTTTGTACCTATGTAATCTTTTGACTACCACCCACACCATGGGTATGGGGTGCATAATAAAGATATTACACTATCTATAGGTACTTTCACTGGCGTTTTTGCTCACCTAGTTGTAATTACCTAATTGCGTGTGCATGGGTCGACCAATAGCTCCTGGCCCCTCTTCATACTCCTGTGCTCAGGCTTCACTGAAGAGAGACCTCCAAGGATCGTTAACATCTCTTGTAACTGTGTTCAGTGTTTACCTCCGTCACTTGTGCTCACTAATGTGTTCCAGTTACCCAACCCGCACACAGGGGACAGAAGGTTGCGACGACGTTTACAGTGTGACTGTAAATGGTCAAAGTCGGGCCGAAACGTCGTGGTACGTTTCTCTCTCCCATGTGTGGGTTATTTGTGCATTGTTCCAGTCACGGTATTGTGCCTTTTTGTGCTTTGTGTTCCGCTTAATATTGTAAAAGAAAAAAAAATGCATCCTTAGGTCCCTATGACTCTTCTATGTATGTAAGTGCCATCTGTATGTAAGTGCCATCTGTATGTAAGTGCCATCTGTATGTAAGTGCCATCTGTATGTAAGTGCCATCTGTATGTAAGTGCCATCTGTATGTAAGTGCCATCTGTATGTAAGTGCCATCTGTATGTAAGTACCATCTGTATGTAAGTGCCATCTGTATGTAAGTGCCATCTGTATGTAAGTACCATCTGTATGTAAGTGCCATCTGTATGTAAGTGCCATCTGTATGTAAGTGCCATCTGTATGTAAGTGCCATCTGTATGTAAGTGCCATCTGTATGTAAGTGCCATCTGTATGTAAGTGCCATCTGTATGTAAGTGCCATCTGTATGTAAGTGCCATCTGTATGTAAGTGCCATGTGTATGTAAGTGCCATCTGTATGTTAGTGCCATCTGTCTCGTGGATCGCTCTCTCCGCATCTCAAACACCCTATCCCTATCCATTCTGTCTCATCCTTTGAGTATTATGTATGTCATTACCATATCGAGCCTGGCCCATGGCCGGGCTCCGAGAGTAGTGAAACTCTCGAAACTCTTCAAAGGTATATCAAAGGTATCCCTCCTGTGCTCTTACAGTATTGTGAAGTGCTTTGTGTCTGCATGCAGGTCTTGTTGTCAACATTTAAATCTTTTCTAGTTTCTGCTTGATCAGGTAGGAGCACCGTGCTTGTAGCCTATACTACAAGGTATAGTAAGGCAGTATGTACGTGTCGTGAACACTGGATAAGAGAATCTTCTCCAGTACTGTGTCAAAAACTTTTCTTGAAATCAAGAACTATGTAGTCTACCCAGTCTTCTTTATTTTCGTCACTGTCAGTAATTTTAGGAGATTCGTGTGAATCTCCTTTTTCGTGTGATTCCCAGTTCTAATCGTCAGTCTTTTTTTTTGCAATGAAAGTCTCCCATTATAAGTAGTTTTTACTTCCAATCAATTCGTTGTTTGTTGCTTCCTCTATTATCTGCGTCACTGTCCGCCCTCTCGTTCTCTTAGTCGTCTTCTGATTTACTGATTTAATAACGATTCACAACCTCTCTTCTTAGTATGTATAAGCCTGTGCCTGTATGCGCATGTATGCATCTCACGTATACAAATTTACAGCTGTACTGTGTGCATACAAATGTGTGCGTGTGTGTGTGTGTGTGTGCGTGCGTGAGCGCGCGTGCTCTCCCACGTCACTATATCTGAGTAATAACTCGTAGTTAGAATTTTAAAGCAATGCTCAAATTCTTCCGTCTTCTATTTATCATTATTGTTTGTTTGTTTTACACTCACTATTCACAAATTAGAAATAAAAACTGGGCGTTTTGGTTAATTCTAGACCTTAATTACCTAGTGGCTTATTATGATTTTAGAGGGAGCGAAACGTCGTCTAGTTTCCATCTCCGGTATGAGAGTTAGTGGTAAATAGTTGTAGCCAAGGTGTAGTGGCTTATCCTTGCAGTTACTATATCATAAATTATAATACAGTAACTGCAACAAGAGTATCCCCTTATTGCATAGCCCCAGCCCCCTGCACCTCAGTGCACCTGATGGGAATGATGCAGTGCGGCATAATTTACTAATACAGTTAAATATTAGCGACAGTCAGTGTGTGTCACATGGACGCTAACAGCCTAATTTCCACAATAATGATGGCAAATTAGGACATACACAACCCAAAGCTTAACTAAAACCTTCAACCAAGAAACACCAGAGATGAGTCAAACTTTAGACTAATGTTTAATACGTCCATCCTAACTGGTATTGTGCCAGAGATGTGGAAGATAGCTAATGTAGTTCCTATATTCAAATCAGGGGATAAGTCAATTCCATCAAATTACCGTCCAATAAGCCTCACATCTATAGTAGGCAAATTATTAGAATCAATTATAGCTGATATTATTAGAAGTCACCTTGAAGAACATAATTTGATTAATGAATCTCAGCATGGGTTCACGAGAGGTCGTTCCTGCCTAACAAATTTACTGACGTTTTTCAATAAAACATTTGAGGCAGTAGACAGTGATAAAGAATATGATATAGTTTACTTGGATTTCAGTAAGGCCTTCGATAGAGTACCTCACAAGAGACTCTTAAGAAAGGTGGCAGCTCATGGTATAGGAGGTAAAGTTCTAGCATGGATAGAGGCATGGCTTACCAATAGAAAGCAGAGAGTTTCCATTAATGGGGTCAAATCTGAATGGGGATTAGTCACTAGTGGCGTTCCACAAGGATCAGTTTTAGGCCCATTGTTGTTCATAATTTACATAAATGACCTTGATGAAGGAATTGCAAGTGACATGAGTAAATTTGCTGATGATACAAAAATAGGCCGTATGATTCATTCTGAGGAGGATACCAGTGAACTCCAGGAGGATTTGGACAAATTAATGTCTTGGTCTCAAAAGTGGCAGATGAAGTTCAATGTGGACAAGTGTAAGGTACTAGTCCTTGGTAATGAAAATATCCCTCGAAATTATAAACTAGGTGAAGTAGAGCTTGATCATACAGAATGTGAAAAAGACTTGGGAGTCATGGTAAGCAGGAATCTAAAACCAAGACAACAGTGCCTAAGTGTGCGCAATAAGGCTAACAGATTACTAGGATTTATTTCAAGAAGTATAAGCAACAGAAGTCCAAAAGTTATTTTACAGCTCTATACATCACTAGTGAGACCTCATTTGGATTATGCAGCTCAGTTTTGGTCTCCTTACTACAGGATGGATATAGATTCATTGGAGAACATACAAAGAAGAATGACTAAAATGATTTACAGTATAAGAAATCTCCCGTATGAAGATAGACTTAGAGCGTTGAATCTCCACTCTCTGGAGAGACGTAGAATGAGGGGAGATATCATCGAGGTGTACAAGTGGATGATGGGCATAAACAAAGGAGATATTAATAAAATACTGAGGATATCGAACCAAGTAAGAACCAGAAATAACGGATTTAAATTGGATAAATTTAGATTTAGAAAGGACATAGGCAAGTACTGGTTTTCGAACAGAGTTGTAGATGCGTGGAACAATCTTCCGAGTACTGTGATAGAGGCTAGGACCTTGGGTGGCTTTAAAAAGAGATTGGACAAATATATGAGTGGGAGGGGCTGGGTTTGATTTGTGCCGTGAGTACGGGAATAAATTCTTAGGTAGTGGTGGTTTTGATAAGGACCTGCCTTGTATGGGCCAGTAGGCCTTCTGCAGTGTTCCTCCATTCTTATGTTCTTATGTTCTTAAAATAAACCATCACCTTAACCTTGAAGCAACAGAGAGTTTTTATTATTAAGTTGTCAGCGTTGAAAGGTTGAACCCAATCGGATGAGGCACTCGGATATTACAGCAGGAAAATCCGTATTTGCGAGTTTCCCATTTTCTTTCGTTATGTAGATGAATGGTTCAGAGAACCGACAAGTTGATAAATTAGACACATGTGCAACACTTGGGTATCTTTATTGGGAAACGTTTCGCCCCACAGTGGCTTCATCAGTCCAATACTGGTGAAGCCACTGTGTGGAGAAACGTTTCCTCAATAAAGATACCCAAGTGTTGCATATGTGTCTAATTTATCATTCTTTCGTTATAAAAAAGGGCAGACTGGGACGTACATAGTCCATATTCGATTAAAAAATACTTCTAAATTAAGATATACTAGTGTTTAGTGTTTGAAGCTGATCGGAAGAGTCATTCTCCAGTTATTGCATGGATTCCAATGATTCTGTTTTTTGGTAACTAACTTTGCATATTGACACCTGCCCACACGCTAACTATACTTACTGGATGTGGACTCTCCTGGCTGTACGATGCTTCAGCCATTAAATACTGAAGCATTTCAGAAGAGGTAGACTCAAATATATTGAACGTCCTTTAACGAGAGTGAAAATTTAACTCTATTATACCCGTAAAATTTGCAGATCTGTGCCTACACACTTCAGTTGTACTCTCCGCCATTGTCGAATTATGAAGCATAATTTGTGAAGCATTAGCAGCTAGGCTGCTGGGAGGATTTTGAAAGTTAGGGCACACAATCCGGGATCCTTTGAATAGGTTCTACAACACTGGTCAGATGGCTCCTGCACGTGCAAACAATCGCACGAATCTTGCTCTTGTTATCACGTACCAGCGTTGAAAATTTGAAACAGGTCGGATGAGGCGTTCTCGTGTTATGAACGAAATAAAAACGAAACAGCAAGCCACAAAAATGGTTTTAACATAGAAACATACTTCGTAGAGTTGTAGTTCGTGCCAGTAGGATGGGAGGCAGATGATCCACACAGCTCACTAATGTTAATATCCGTCCAAGAAGCAAACATGCCGTCACATCCATGCCGCCCACGCACTCACACCGGACCCACACCCATGCCGCCCACGCACTCACACCGGACCCACACCCATGCCGCCCACACACCCGCGCCTCACACACACCCACGCCTCACACACACCCACGCCTCACACACATACACACACACGTCACCCACACATTCGCGTCCCAAAACACCCACGCCTCCTACACGCCCCCAAACCCTGACAATAGCCTCTACCCCTGGTGGGCCAGTTATGGGCAGAGCATCAACCAATTGGTGTGAGTAGCACTGTCCTTATTCGAGGAAGAACACGGGAACTCACTAGAGGTTATTTGTTCAGCTGAGTTATGAGACGACTGGCTTTCCCTGTTCTGTTTGTGGCTCTGTGTCCGAGTGGCTGGCTGTGTATGCCTAGCTGCCTGTCTGTATGTTTAATTGGAGGGCTGGCTGGCTGTCTAATAGCGTCTGTGTGTCATCGTACTTCCTAGCCTTATCTTCTCTCCATATTAGTGGAATATGAGCAGCTTTATATAATCAGGGTCACCGGGGGAGAGGAAAACAATGGAAGACATGATTACGACGTGTGAGATACTAAGAAGGCTTGATAGTTTAGGCGAAACTTGAGGGAAAGGAAACAAGGAAAATATATCACATATGGAGAGTTAAGATCGTTAATGAAACACAGAATTATCAGGAAATATTATTTTCATTTGGAGAGTTAGAAAGTGGAACGATTTAGGTGAGGAAAGACTGGCTGTAAGAGTAGGTATGATAGTAATGATGGTCTCAAGAATCAAGTATGATCATTCATCTGTTGAGACATTCGCCTCCATGCGACTAAGGGTGAGGGAGTGAGAGGAACATTCTTGCTCTTAAGAGAACCTGCTTCAAGACGCTGCAGTCTCACCTGAGGCGTCAACCTTCATAATGGTGTTTCCAAGTGTAAACTATAAGTAAGGAGTTATTGTATTGGGTAACTCGTAAGACTTTATTGTGTTTATGTGATGATAGTAATGTCGCATTAAGGAACACTATAGTCAGGTTAATCATAGTCGCCCAAGGCAGACAGAGACGATGAATTAGACACAAGTACAACTTCTGGGTATCTTTATTATATATAGACGTTTCGCCATCCAGTGCCATTATCAGTACAATATAGAAGACTAGAGAGGTATTATACTGATAAAGTCACTGATTGGCGAAACGTCTACAATAAAGATACCCAAATGTTGCACCTGTATCTAATTCATCATCTTGTCTCTATTATATACCACTGATATATGCAGGCAGAGGCGCCTGAGTCGTCAGTAGTTCTCTAAAGGTACTCAGAATGACCATCTGCTTGGCAGACATTCATTCGCTTATTGTTGCGAGAATACTCAGTGTGGGAGAAACTGTTGGTCGTGATGGCCACTGATATAGAGTCTGTGGAACCATATAAATGTCCCGAGGTTAGAAACCAACAGACAGGCAACTGACAATGACAGTAACAGACAAACGGACTGATCGCGCGAGTGACTGGACAATCAGAGCTGCGCAGTGATCGCCCATAACAACAATCAGTAAACACAAAGTTCTAAGGGGTAACAACTTTATGGACAATGCACATTATAATGGAAGACAACGATATCAGCTCCCACACACACACGTGAGCGCTTACAACCTGAACGATGAAAAGAGTTGCAGGAGACTCTCACCGCCTAGTACTCGTCCTTCACGAAGTGGCGCCATTGTGTCAGCTGCAGGTCACCGGACACATGTCTGCTAGAGTGGTGGTCAACAGACAGAACTCAGCATAACAGGTAAGCTCACTTGTAGTCAGTGAAACGTGGGTTAACCTCAAATATTCTATATTACAGTTAGTGAAATACAGTACATCTAACCCCCATAAACTACGTTATTTTCAACCAACCACGGGGACCACAGTCAGTCAACCACGGGGACCACAGTCAGTCAACCATGGGAACCACAGTCACCCACGGAGACCACAGTCAACCACGGGGACCACAGTCAGTCAACCATGGGAACCACAGTCACCCATGGAGACCACAGTCAACCACGGGGACCACAGTCTACCAGGTGGAGCACAGTCTACCATGGGGACCACAGTCTACCACGGGGACCACAGTCTACCACGGGGACCACAGTCTACCACGGGGACCACAGTCTACCACGGGGACCACAGTCTACCACGGGGACCACAGTCTACCACGAGGACCACAGTCTACCACGGGGACCACAGTCTACCACGGGAACCACAGTCTACCACGGGGACCACAGTCAACCACGGGGACCACAGTCTACCACGGGGACCACAGTCTACCACGGGGACCACAGTCTACCACGGGGACCACAGTCTACCACGGGGACCACAGTCAACCACGGGGACCACAGTCTATCACGGGGGCCACAGTCTATCACGGGGGCCACAGTCTATCACGGGGGCCACAGTCAAGTCATACTGAAGAAGAGACCTGACGACAGAGACTGCTGGAACCAAACTGTGGTCACAATAAACACACGAGTTAGAGACTGGGACAAGAACTGAAACTCAACCCCCTTCCCTCCCTCCCCTCTCTTCACTCCCTCCCCTTCCTCCCTCCGACCACAACTGTGTGCAAGTACATGTACATCCCTGCAAGTATATAATCACATACACACACACAGGGGCCAGGAGCTGAGTCTCGACCCCTGTAACCACAACTAGGTGAGTACAACCACAAGGTGAGTACACATATATACGTCAAGACTGGCGCCACTAACAACATATTCAGGCTCACCTCAGGTTACATTCCTCTACATTAGACGCATGAATAATTACAGCAAAAAAATACCAATGTGATCCAATGTAGCAGAGGTGGAGGAGAGAGTCATATACCTTTGATAAGTTTCCAGAGTTTTCTTACTCCTGCGGTCCTGTCATGGGTGTTTGTCTGGTCAACTAAGCTATTACTGCCGGTGGCCCCGCGGACCCGCATATCCCTCACAACCTGGTTGAGCTGCACTTGGCGGAGATATGTCCATTTCCCTCTTGAAGAATTCTACATTTGATCCAGCAGTGTTTCTGATATCTTGTGGTAGAGTGTTAGTCTGGGACCACGGATGTTGATACTCTGTTCTCCTATTGTGTGCACGGCAAAGAATAATAAAACAATATGATAATCAAGTAATAATAATAATAATAATAATAATAATAATAATAATAATAATAATAATAATAATAATGCCGCTTTTTGAAACACTTATGTTTCGCCCGCAAGATCGGCTTATTTAACAAAGACGCGCGAAACTGGACATTTTTCCCATATGTATCTAAATTTCACTCGCTCATCTTGATAAAGCTCTGATCGAAGGAGACGTCGTGACAATGGAAGAATTGTGCTGTTTATTGTGTGTTTGTCATCAACAAACACTCGGACTTAAGAGAGGAACGTCATGGCGACGTTTCGGTCTGTCTTGAAGCATTGTAAAGCCACAACGGGGTCGAGGAAGGTAGAGAAGCCCTGGAGGTAATACGGTAGGGGTGCCAGGACGGGCCAGGACGGACCGGAACTTCGTCACAAGAATACTAAGTGCGGGTTTTTTTGTTGAACTTTGCCAGCCACAATACTGTGACTTATTATTTCTGTCTGTCATCTAGTTGTGGGCTAGTTGTCTCTGCTGCGTGGGGGCTAGTTTGTTGTGCACCAGCTGCCCATGCTGTGGGCAGGGCAGCAAAAAAAATGACATGGGTTCACAATGGGTCTTTATCAGACCACTCTGGGGGAAATTGTAATATGTTTTGGATATTAGAATCTCTTATCGCATATTACCATCTTCTTGATGATTATCTCGTTGATGCAGTGCGCTGATACACTCTCAAGGTTTCAGATATTTTAGCATCAACAATGAACTCACTGCTTTACAAATTACAACGTCTTCATATGGCAGTCGAAATGAGGATACAATCTGAAGATTTTCAAATAACTTATCCTTAACAATGAGGTGATTTTCCAGTGTTCTGGTTTGCATCTTCATCTTTTAAGTGGTGGAATGTTTGGTGGTCTGATCACACGTTTCACCAGTGTTCAGGCGGAGTTCTCCTTACAGGCTGAACTACCAGGTTTTCATGGAGGTGCCTTGATGCTAGTGAAGATTTATTAATCAAAGAAATTGGAACTACCCTCACTCTTTTCTCGGATCACACGTGATTACCGGCACCCTTCCTATTTCCCAGGCGCTGTATGGTCCTTACGGTTTTATGGCTTCCTTGTGAATATAATAATAATAATAATAATGAGCTGCTGAAGGTACTTATAGTGCAGACACAGTGTAGCAGCTACGGTGTGTCGCAGAGTAATGGGTGTTACTTCTTCTGTACACATTTACTTTCAATGGCCAATGAATGCTTGTTCCTGTCTGTGGTCTGCTCCTTGGGTCGTCCAGTGTTCCTTCAGGGGGTGGACGCACAAGACCGCGGAGGCCACCATATCAAGATATCAAGATAAATATATTGGTAAATAGTATAACCATGTAAGCACATAGCGGTTGAATGTGTCGGCCAGGGCGAGAGCACACACTTAGAGCGCGCAATAACAAACAGAGAGCACCATCCCTCCATCTACCCTCCCTCCCTCCCTCCCTCCAGCTACCCTCCCTCCCTCCCTCCAGCTACCCTCCCTCCCTCCCTCCCTCCAGCTACCCTCCCTCCGGCCTCCCTCCCTCCAGCTAGCATGAATGAGGGCACACACACGCACGCCTCAGTCTACATGTCGACAAATTATACCAAAGAGATGGAGCCGTCGACACTCTTGTGTATACAGCGCTAAACATGGTGCTCGTGCGGAGTGCCTTCAGAAGCAGGCACCGTCTAATGCCACAGAGGGTCAAGGTGAAGAGTGCCTGTAACAAGAGGCTTGGGGAGGTACCCTGATTATTATTATTATGGATAACTAAAATGTATTAAACATTTGCCAATGCTCAGTAACAACTCACGCGGAGACAGAAACTCAGAAGATTAATTGATCTGTAAATTTCGATCCTCTTCTGGGATCCTCTTCAGCAGAAGATCTGCTGAAGAGGGACCTGGTTCCTTCAGCAGCATCAAGGGACCTGGACCCTTCAGCACCATCAAGGGACCTGGACCCTTCAGCAGCATCAAGGGACCTGGACCCTTCAGCACCATCAAGGGACCTGGACCCTTCAGCAGCATCAAGGGACCTGGACCCTTCAGCAGCATCAAGGGACCTGGATCCTTCAGCAGCATCAAGGGACCTAGACCCTTCAGCAGCATCAAGGGACCTGGACCCTTCAGCAGCATCAAGGGACCTAGACCCTTCAGCAGCATCAAGGGACCTGGACCCTTCAGCAGCATCAAGGGACCTGGATCCTTCAGCAGCATCAAGGGACCTGGACCCTTCAGCAGCATCAAGGGACCTAGACCCTTCAGCAGCATCAAGGGACCTGGATCCTTCAGCAGCATTAAGGGACCTGGACCCTTCAGCACCATCAAGGGACCTGGACCCTTCAGCACCATCAAGGGACCTGGACCCTTCAGCAGCATCAAGGGACCTGGATCCTTCAGCAGCATCAAGGGACCTAGACCCTTCAGCATAATCAAGGGACCTGGACCCTTCAGCATAATCAAGGGACCTGGACCCTTCAGCACCATCAAGGGACCTGGACCCTTCAGCACCATCAAGGGACCTGGACCCTTCAGCAGCATCAAGGGACCTGGATCCTTCAACAGCATCAAGGGACCTAGACCCTTCAGCAGCATCAAGGGACCTGGATCCTTCAGCAGCATCAAGGGACCTAGACCCTTCAGCAGCATCAATAGACCTGGATCATTCAGCAGCATCAAGGGACCTAGACCCTTCAGCAGCATCAAGGGACCTGGATCCTTCAGCAGCATCAAGGGACCTGGACCCTTCAGCAGCATCAAGGGACCTGGACCCTTCAGCAACATCAAGGGACCTAGACCTTTCAGCAGCATCAAGGGACCTGGACCCTTCAGCATAATCAAGGGACTTAGACCCTTCAGCAGTATCAAGGGACCTAGACCCTTCAGCATAATCAAGGGACCTGGAGCCTTCAGCAGTATCAAGGGACCTAGACCCTTCAGCATAATCAAGGGACCTGGAGCCTTCAGCAGTATCAAGGGACCTAGACCCTTCAGCAGTATCAAGGGACCTGGACCCTTCAGTAGTATCAAGGGACCTGGAGCCTTCAGTAGTATCAAGGGACCTGGACCCTTCAGTAGTATCAAGGGACCTGGACCCTTCAGTAGTATCAAGGGACCTGGACCCTTCAGCAGTATCAAGGGACCTGGACCCTTCAGCAGTATCAAGGGACCTGGAGCCTTCAGCAGCATCAAGGGACCTGGAGCCTTCAGCAGTATCAAGGGACCTGGACCCTTCAGTAGTATCAAGGGACCTGGAGCCTTCAGCAGCATCAAGGGACCTGGAGCCTTCAGCAGCATCAAGGGACCTGGAGCCTTCAGCAGTATCAAGGGACCTGGACCCTTCAGCAGTATCAAGGGACCTGGAGCCTTCAGCAGCATCAAGGGACCTGGAGCCTTCAGCAGTATCAAGGGACCTGGACCCTTCAGCAGTATCAAGGGACCTGGAGCCTTCAGCAGCATCAAGGGACCTGGAGCCTTCAGCAGCATCAAGGGACCTGGAGCCTTCAGCAGCATCAAGGGACCTGGAGCCTTCAGCAGCATCAAGGGACCTGGAGCCTTCAGCAGTATCAAGGGACCTGTTATGAAGGTTGAGGACGACGCTGAAGACAATGGGCGAATGCTAAAATGAACTTGTGAAGCTGAGGAGTAGCAGTTAAATGTCTGTATCACTTATGTCAGTGTTGAATACCAATCTGTGTCACTCTGTGTCACCTTGTGTTGTTCTCTCCCATCTGTGTCACCTTGTGTTGTTCTCTCCCATCTGTGTCACCTTGTGTTGTTTTATCCCATCTGTGTCACCTTGTGTTGTTCTCTCCCATCTGTGTCACCTTGTGTTGTTCTCTCCCATCTGTGTCACCTTGTGTTGTTCTCTCCCATCTGTGTCACCTTGTGTTGTTCTCTCCCATCTGTGTCACCTTGTGTTGTTCTCTCCCATCTGTGTCACCTTGTGTTGTTCTCTCCGATGTTTGTCACCTTGTCTTCTTCTCCTCTCCCATGTGTGTTACCTTGTATCACCTTGTCTTGTTCCCTCCCATCTGTGTTACACTGTATCACCTTCTCTTGTTCCCTCCCATCTGTGTTACACTGTATTACCTTCTCTTGTTCCCTCCCATCTGTGTTACACTGTATCACCTTCTCTTGTTCCCTCCCATCTGTGTTACACTGTATTACCTTCTCTTGTTCCCTCCCATCTGTGTTACACTGTATTACCTTCTCTTCTTCCCTCCCATCTTCATCACCTTGTTCTTGTATATACTTTCCTTGTCCATCTTGCCTACATTACCCAGTATTTTACTCGTCGTTATTTCATTATCTCTTCTTCGCTCTTCCACACACGCAAGAACAGGTTTCTGTCAGTTATTGCCTTTTTTCACCCGCAATATAGAACGTCGTAATAACAAAATGTCTCTTTTATTTTTGCTCTATGTGTGTTGTTGGCGCACCCAGAAGTTATCCTCTCACCTGTCTCCTTCATCCTCTCACACTTTACTGTACTTTACTGTACTTTACATGTGTAGGAACTGTATTCTGGTAACAGCATTTTGTTTATTCCTTTAGATTCTTCTTCACTTTGTATTTTCTTCCCGTTAACTTTCTGTAAATATCTATTTATTTTCTTCCCGTTAACTTTCTGTATATATCTATGTATTTTCTTCCCGTTAACTTTCTGTATATATCTATTTTTTTTCTTCCCGTTAACTTTCTGTATATTTCTATTTATTTTCTTCCCGTTAACTTTCTGTATATATCTATGTATTTTCTTCCCGTTAACTTTCTGTATATATCTATGTATTTTCTTCCCGTTAACTTTCTGTATATTTCTATTTATTTTCTTCCCGTTAACTTTCTGTATATATCTATGTATTTTCTTCCCGATAACTTTCTGTATATATCTATGTATTTTCTTCCCGTTAACTTTCTGTATATATCTATGTATTTTCTTCCCGTTAACTTTCTGTATATATCTATGGGAGAACATGAGAGAGAAAGAGAATATGAAGATGATAGATAACATCGTGCAAAAGTTTGTTATACGTTAAGTCTGTTGAATATCATGACGGCAACGATGATCATTCTCAGTACTATGTATGATAAACAATTCTCTCAGCGCGTGTATGATGTATGATAAACAATTCTCTCAGCGCGTGTATGATGTATGATAAACAATTCTCTCAGCGCGTGTATGATGTATGATAAACAATTCTCTCAGCGCGTGTATGATGTATGATAAACAATTCTCTCAGCGCGTGTATGATGTATGATAAACAATTCTCTCAGCGCGTGTATGATGTATGATAAACAATTCTCTCAGCGCGTGTATGATGTATGATAAACAATTCTCTCAGCGCGTGTATGATGTATGATAAACAATTCTCTCAGCGCGTGTATGATGTATGATAAACAATTCTCTCAGCGCGTGTATGATGTATGATAAACAATTCTCTCAGCGCGTATATGATGTATGATAAACAATTCTCTCAGCGCATGTATGATGTATGATAAACAATTCTCTCAGCGTGTATGATGTATGATAAACAATTCTCTCAGCGCGTGTATGATGTATGATAAACAATTCTCTCATCGCGTGTATGATGTATGATAAACAATTCTCTCAGCGCGTGTATGATGTATGATAAACAATTCTCTCAGCGCGTGTATGATGTATGATAAACAATTCTCTCAGCGCGTGTATGATGTTTTTTTTTTTTTTTATTAACACATCGGCCGATTCCCACCAAGGCAGGGTGGCCCGAAAAAGAAAAACTTTCATCATCATTCACTCCATCACTGTCTTGCCAGAAGGGTGCTTTACACTACAGTTATAAAACTGCAACATTAACACCCCTCCTTCAGAGTGCCGGCACTGTACTTCCCATCTCCAGAACTCAAGTCCGGCCTGCCGGTTTCCCTGAATCCCTTCATAAATGTTACTTTGCTCACACTCCAACAGCACGTCAAGTATTAAAACCATATGCCTCCATTCACTCCTATCAAATACGCTCACACATGCTTGCTGGAAGTCCAAGCCCCTCGCACACAAAACTTCCTTTACCCCCTCCCTCCAACCTTTCCTAGGCCGACCCCTACCCGCCTTCCCTCCACTACAGATTTATACACTCAAGTCACTCTGTCTCGTTCCATTCTCTCTACATGTCCAAACCATCTCAACAACCCCTCCTCAGCTCTCTGGACAATCGTTTTGGTAATCCGCACCTCCTCCTAATTTCCAAACTCGAATTCTCTGCATTATATTCACACCACACATTGACCTCAGACATGACATCTCCACTGCCTCCAGCCTTCTCCTCGTTGCAACATTCATCACCCATGCTTCACACCCATATAAGAGCGTTGGTATAACTATACTCTCATACATTCCCCTCTTTACTTCCATGGACAAGGTTCTTTGTCTCCACAGACTCCGAAGTGCTCCACTCACCCTTTTCCCTCATCAATTCTATGATTCACCTCATCCTTCATAGACCCATCCGCCGACATGTCCACTCCCAAATATCTGAATACATTCACCTCCTCCATACTCTCTCCCTCCAATCTGATATCCAATCTTTCGTCACCTATTCTTTTTGTTATCCTCATCACCTTACTCTTTCCTATATTCACTTTCAATTTTCTTCTTTTACACACCCTACCAAATTCATCCACCAACCTCTGCAGCTTCTCTTCAGAATCTCCCAAAGCACAGTGTCATCAGCAAAAAGCAACTGTGACAACTCCCACTTTGTTTTGCTTCTTTATCTTTTAGCCCAACACCTCTTGCCAAGACCCTCCATTCACTTCTCTTACAACCCCATCTATAAATATATTGAACAACCACGGTGACATCACACATCCTTGTCTAAGGCCCACTTTTACTGGGAAATAGTCCCCTTCCCTCCTACACACTCTAACTTGAGCCTCACTATCCTCATAAAAACTCTTCACTGCTTTCAGTAACCTTCCTCCTATTCCTACACCTGCAACATCTGCCACATTGCCCCCCTATCTACCCTATCATACGCCTTTTTCCAAATCCATAAATGCCACAAAAACATCTTTACCCTTATCCAAATACTGTTCACCTATATGTTTCACTGTAAACACTTGGTCTACACCCCCTACCTTTCCTAAAGCCCCCTTGTTCATCTGCTATCCTGCTTTCTGTTTTACTCTTAATTCTTTCAATAATAACTCTACCATACACTTTACCAGGTACACTCAACAGACTTATTCCCTATAATTTTTGCACTCTCTTTTGTCCCCTTTGCCTTTATACAAAGGAACAATACACGCTCTCTGCCAATCCCTAGGTACCTTACCCTCTTCCATACATTTATTAAATAATAACACCAACCACTCCAAAATTATATCCCCACCTGCTTTTAACATTTCTATCTTTATCCCATCAATCCCAGCTGCCTTACCCCTTTCATTCTACCCACTGCCTCACGAACTTCCCTACACCCAAACTGGCTCTTCCACACTCCTACAAGATGTTATTCCTCCTTGCCCTACACACGAAATCACAGCTTCCCTGTCTTCATCAACATTTAACAAATCCTCAAAATATTCTCTCCATCTTCCCGATACCTCTAACTTCCATTTAATAACTTCCTCTCCTATTTTTAACTGTCAAATCCATTTGTTCTCTAGGCTTCCTCAACTTATTAATCTCATTCCAAAACTTTTTCTTATTTTCAACAAAATTTGCTGATAACATCTCACCCACTCTCTCATCTGCTCTCTTTTACATTGCTTCACCACTCTTTTAACCTCTCTTTTCTCTCCATATACTCTTCCCTCCTTGCATCACTTCTACTTTGTAAAACCTCTCATATGCTAACTTTTTCTCCCCTTTCTACTCTCTTTACATCATCATTCCACCAATCGCTCCTCTTCCCTCCCACCCACTCGCCTGTAACCACAAACTTCTGCTGAACACTCTAACACTACATTTTTAAATCTACCCCATACATTTTCGACCCCATTGCCTACACTCTCACTAGCCCATCTATCCTCCAATAGTTGTTTATATCTTACCCTAACTGCCTCCTCTTTTAGTTTATAAACCTTCACCTCTCTTTACTTACTGATTCTATTTTCCTTGTATCCCATCTACCTTTTACTCCCACTGTAGCTATAACTAGAAAGTGATCTGATATATCTGTAGCCCCTCTATAAACATGTACATCCTGAAGTCTACTCAACAGTCTTTTATCTACCAATACATAGTCCAACAAACTACTGTCATTACGCCCTACATCATATCTTGTATACTTATTTATCCTCTTTTCTTAAAATATGTATTACCTATAACTAAACCCTTTCTATACAAAGTTCAATCAAAAGGCTCCATTATCATTTACACCTGGCACCCCAAACTTACCTACTACACCTCTCTGCATGTTTCTCCCACTTTAGCATTTAGGTCCCCTACCACAATTACTCTCTCATTTGGTTCAAAAGTTCCTATACATTCGCTTAACATTTCCCAAAATCTCTCTCTCCTCTACCTCCTCTCTTCTCCAGGTGCATACACGCTTATTATGACCCACTTTTCGCATCCGACCCTTATTTTAATCCACATAATCCTTGAATTTACACATTTATATTCCCTCTTTTCCTTCCATAACTGATCCTTCAACATTATTGCTACCTTCCTTAGCTCTAACTCTCTCAGATACTCCTGACTTAATCCCATTTATTTCTCCCCACTGAAACTCGCCTACCCCTTCAGCTTTGTTTCGCTTAGGCCAGGACATCCAACTTCTTTTCATTCATAACATCGGCAATCATCTCTTTCTTATCATCCGCACTACATCCACGCACATTCAGACAACCCAATTTTATAAAGTTTTCTTCTTCTTGTTTTTAGTGGATTTGTACAGGAGAAGGGGTTACTAGCCCATTGCTAGTATGATGTATGATAAACAATTCTCTCATCGCGTGTATGATGTATGATAAACAATTCTCTCAGCGCGTGTATGATGTATGATAAACAATTCTCTCAGGCGTGTATGATGTATGATAAACAATTCTCTCAGCGCGTGTATGATGTATGATAAACAATTTTCATCGCGGTATGATGTATGATAAACAATTCTCTCACGCGTGTATGATGTATGATAAACAATTCTCTCATCGCGTGGGATGATGTATGATAAACAATTCTCTCACGCGTGTATGATGTATGATAATTCTCTCAGCGCGTGTATGATGTATGATAAACAATTCTCTCAGGCGTGTATGATGTATGATAAACAATTCTCTCAGCGCGTGTATGATGTATGATAAACAATTCTCTCAGCGCGTGTATGATGTATGATAAACAATTCTCTCAGCGCGTGTATGATGTATGATAAACAATTCTCTCATCGCGTGTATGATGTATGATAAACAATTCTCTCAGCGCGTGTATGATGTATGATAAACAATTCTCTCAGCGCGTGTATGATGTATGATAAACAATTCTCTCACGCGTGTATGATGTATGATAAACAATTCTCTCAGCGCGTGTATGATGTATGATAAACAATTCTCTCAGCGCGTGTATGATGTATGATAAACAATTCTCTCAGCGCGTGTATGATGTATGATAAACAATTCTCTCCAGCGCGTGTATGATGTATGATAAACAATTCTCTCAGCGCGTGTATGATGTATGATAAACAATTCTCCAGCGCGTGTATGATGTATGATAAACAATTCTCTCATCGCGTGTATGATGTATGATAAACAATTCTCTCAGCGCGTGTATGATGTATGATAAACAATTCTCTCAGCGCGTGTATGATGTATGATAAACAATTCTCTCAGCGCGTGTATGATGTATGATAAACAATTCTCTCAGCGCGTGTATGATGTATGATAAACAATTCTCTCAGCGCGTGTATGATGTATGATAAACAATTCATAACATCATGAGCGTTAGAGACTAAGCTGCTCCTGTACCAGATATTGTGCAATTAATCAATCAGAATACTTTGTTACCCTCAACTTCCAAGATCTGTAACTTATAAATTGAATTGACTTTATCATCCATCTATAACAGTACGACATTTAAATAACATTTTTACTACTAAATTTATGAATAAGATCAACATTACTCTCTAGTGAACAACATTACCAGCAAAGAGATGGAGAACACTAACCACTAAAGTCATAACTTTTTTTATGACCTGAAGAGGGGCACTGTCATAGCAGGAAGAATACTAAAAGGAATTCTCCACAGGAGGACAGTCAGTTAATGGTAAGTTGATAAAATCCTAAATATAAGGAGTAATTACATTGCCGTTATCATTTGGATCTGACGGAATTACGTATGAGATAGTCACTTATGGCTCAGTGGATGCTGAAGGTTGTGTTGCTGGATCAGTGGATGCTGAAGGTTGTGTTGCTGGATCAGTGGATGCTGAAGGTTGTGTTGCTGGATCAGTGGATGTTGAAGGTTGTGTTGCTGGATCAGCGCTTTACTGTACATACCTTGAAAATCGTGCAGAAGGCTGAGTGTTGTAAACCCATTTATGTCTTGCAACGCACTCACTGTACTGGCTGCTCTCACGCACTCACTGTACTGGCTGCTCTCACGCACTCCTCAACTTCTAATAACCAAACACCTTCTTCCCATCCTCTCCCCCCTCCATGTGAGCGCCACCCTCCCATATCTATGATGGTGAACCTCCTCTCCCCCTCCATGTGAGCGCCATCCTCCTCCCATATCTATGATTGTGAAGACTCACATCAGGTGACTTTCCTTGACAAGTAAACAACAGTAACAAGCAACCTGGTTGATACAGCAGTTAACACTGGGTCGACACTCCACCTGTCGAGGGCTCCACCTGTCGAGGGCTCCACCTGTTGCTAGTCCACTTCACCCCAAGGTCTAGTGTTCACTCCGCCGGTAATTACCTCTTATCATAATGAACACTATAACAAGCTCTTTACGCTCCTCAAACTTACACTGGCACACTCAAGATATCAGACTAATAAGGCCAGACCAGGTGAAGTACAAGTCCCAAGCCTCAACACATCCTTCAGGACTCACCTTCCTCTCACAGTTATAAAGTTGGGTCTACTCTGACGATATTTGATCTCTTCCGTGCTCTTGCTAACTTTATTTGCAATACTTTGAATGTATGATTAATAAAAGACTGGTATGGTGCTTGAAGATCACTTATTGTATGTGTTCCATTACTTTGGCTTTCAGAGGAAAGGCTCCACTACTGACTGCATTATCTCTATAATAATGCCTTTTCTTGACAGTCATCTAGTTATGACCTTTCACGACTTAGTAATCTGAGACACCACCTGGCGGTACCTCATCTATTTTAGCCTACTACGAAGTCTATTTTTTTTTCTTTTTTTTTCTGGAGCAATCTTAAACAGACCGACTATGTTATGTTTAGATCAACAGTATTTTTTTCACCGAGTTTGTTCAAGGAGGAAGAGTCCTACGTACTATGCATGTATACTTAGTATTACCTTGCTCACAGTCATTATCAAGGGTCCTACGTACTATGCATGTATACTTAATATTACCTTGCTCACAGTCATTATCAAGGGTCCTACTTACTATGCATGTATACTTAATATTACCTTGCTCACAGTCATTATCAAAGGGTCCTACGTACTATGCATGTATACTTAATATTACCTTGCTCACAGTCATTATCAAGGGTCCTACGTACTATGCATGTATACTTAATATTACCTTGCTCACAGTCATTATCAAGGGTCCTACGTACTATGCATGTATACTTAATATTACCTTGCTCACAGTCATTATCAAGGGTCCTACGTACTATGCATGTATACTTAATATTACCTTGCTCACAGTCATTATCAAGGGGCCTACGTACTATGCATGTATACTTAATATTACCTTGCTCAGAGTCATTATCAAGGGGCCTACGTACTATGCATGTATACTTAGTATTACCTTGCTCACAGTCATTATCAAGGGGCCTACGTACTATGCATGTATACTTAGTATTACCTTGCTCACAGTCATTATCAAGGGGCCTACGTACTAATGATACTTAATATTACCTTGTTCAGAGTCATTATCAAAGGGACCTACGTACTATGCATGTATACTTAGTATTACCTTGCTCTCAGTCATTATCAAGGGTCCTACGTACTATGCATGTATACTTAGTATTACCTTGCTCACAGTCATTATCAAGGGGCCTACGTACTATGCATGTATACTTAGTATTACCTTGCTCACAGTCATTATCAAGGGGCCTACGTACTATGCATGTATACTTAATATTACCTTGCTCAGAGTCATTATCAAGGGCCTACATTACTATGCATGTATACTTAGTATTACCTTGCTCCAGTCATTATCAAGGGTCCTACGTACTATGCATGTATACTTAGTATTACCTTGCTCACAGTCATTATCAAGGGGCCTACGTACTATGCATGTATACTTAATATTACCTTGCTCAGAGTCATTATCAAGGGGCCTACGTACTATGCATGTATACTTAGTATTACCTTGCTCTCAGTCATTATCAAGGGTCCTACGTACTATGCATGTATACTTAGTATTACCTTGCTCACAGTCATTATCAAGGGTCCTACGTACTATGCATGTATACTTAGTATTACCTTGCTCACAGTCATTATCAAGGGTCCTACGTACTATGCATGTATACTTAGTATTACCTTGCTCACAGTCATTATCAAGGGTCCTACGTACTATGCATGTATTACCTTGCTCACAGTCATTATCAAGGGTCCTACGTACTATGCATGTATTACCTTGCTCACAGTCATTATCAAGGGTCCTACGTACTATGCATGTATTACCGTGCTCACAGTCATTATCAAGGGTCCTACGTACTATGCATGTATACTTAGTATTACCTTGCTCACAGTCATTATCAAGGGTCCTACGTACTATGCATGTATACGTAGTATTACCTTGCTCTCAGTCATTATCAAGGGTCCTACGTACTATGCATGTATACTTAGTATTACCTTGCTCACAGTCATTATCAAGGGTCCTACGTACTATGCATGTATACTTAGTATTACCTTGCTCACAGTCATTATCAAGGGTCCTACGTACTATGCATGTATTACCTTGCTCACAGTCATTATCAAGGGTCCTACGTACTATGCATGTATTACCTTGCTCACAGTCATTATCAAGGGTCCTACGTACTATGCATGTATACTTAGTATTACCTTGCTCACAGTCATTATCAAGGGTCCTACGTACTATGCATGTATACGTAGTATTACCTTGCTCTCAGTCATTATCAAGGGTCCTACGTACTATGCATGTATACGTAGTATTACTTCTACAGTCATTATCAAGGGTCCTACGTACTATGCATGTATTACCTGCTCACAGTCATTATCAAGGGTCCTACGTACTATGCATGTATACTTAGTATTACCTTGCTCACAGTCATTATCAAGGGTCCTACGTACTATGCACGTATACTTAGTATTACCTTGCTCACAGTCATTATCAAGGGTCCTACGTACTATGCATATATTACCTTGCTCTCAGTCATTATCAAGGATCCTACGTACTATGCATGTATACGTAGTATTACCTTGCTCTCAGTCATTATCAAGGATCCTACGTACTATGCATGTATACTTAGTATTACTTTACTCACAATCATTATCAAGGGTCCTACGTACTATGCATATATTACCTTGCTCACAGTCATTATCAAGGGTCCTACGTACTATGCATGTATTACCTTGCTCACAGTCATTATCAAGGGTCCCACGTACTATGCATGTATTACCTTGCTCTCACTCATTATCAAGGGTCCTACGTACTATGCATGTATACTTAGTATTACCTTGCTCACATTCATTATCAAGGGTCCTACGTACTATGCATGTATACTTAGTATTACTTTGCTCACAGTCATTATCAAGGGTCCTACGTACTATGCATGTATTACCTTGCTCACAGTCATTATCAAGGGTCCTACGTACTATGCATGTATTACCTTGCTCTCACTCATTATCAAGGGTCCTACGTACTATGCATGTATACTTAGTATTACCTTGCTCTCACTCATTATCAAGGGTCCTAGTACTATACATGTACTTAGTATTACCTTGCTACAGTCATTATCAAGGTCCTACGTACTATGCATATATTACCTTGCTCACAGTCATTATCAAGGGTCTTACGTACTATGCATATATTACCTTGCTCTCAGTCATTATCAAGGGTCCTACGTACTATGCATGTATACTTAGTATTACCTTGCTCAGAGTCATTATCAAGGGTCCTACGTACTATGCATGTATACTTAGTATTACCTTGCTCTCAGTCATTATCAAGGGTCCTACGTACTATGCATGTATACTTAGTATCTTGCTCAGAGTCATTATCAAGGGTCCTACTACTATGCATGTATACTTAGTATTACCTTGCTCACAGTCATTATCAAGGGTCCTACGTACTATGCATGTATTACCTGTCACAATCATTATCAAGGGTCCTACGTACTATGCATGTATTACCTTGCTCTCAGTCATTATCAAGGGTCTTACGTACTATGCATGTATTACCTTGCTCACAGTCATTATCAAGGGTCCTACGTACTATGCATGTATTACCTTGCTCACAGTCATTATCAAGGGTCCTACGTACTATGCATGCATTACCTTGCTCACAGTCATTATCAAGGGTCCTACGTACTATGCATGCATTACCTTGCTCACAGTCATTATCAAGGGTCCTACGTACTATGCATGTATTACCTTGCTCACAGTCATTATCAAGGGTCCTACGTACTATGCATGCATTACCTTGCTCACAGTCATTATCAAGGGTCCTACGTACTATGCATGCATTACCTTGCTCACAGTCATTATCAAGGGTCCTACGTACTATGCATATATTACCTTGCTCACAGTCATTATCAAGGGTCCTACGTACTATGCATGTATACTTAGTATTACCTTGCTCACAGTCATTATCAAGGGTCCTACGTACTATGCATGTATATTTAGTATTACCTTGCTCACAGTCATTATCAAGGGTCCTACGTACTATGCATATATTACCTTGCTCACAGTCATTATCAAGGGTCCTACGTACTATGCATGTATTACCTTGCTCACAGTCATTATCAAGGGTCCTACGTACTATGCATATATTACCTTGCTCACAGTCATTATCAAGGGTCCTACGTACTATGCATGTATACTTAGTATTACCTTGCTCACAGTCATTATCAAGGGTCCTACGTACTATGCATGTATTACCTTGCTCACAGTCATTATCAAGGGTCCTACGTACTATGCATGCATTACCTTGCTCACAGTCATTATCAAGGGTCCTACGTACTATGCATATATTACCTTGCTCACAGTCATTATCAAGGGTCCTACGTACTATGCATATATTACCTTGCTCACAGTCATTATCAAGGGTCCTACGTACTATGCATGTATTACCTTGCTCACAGTCATTATCAAGGGTCCTACGTACTATGCATGCATTACCTTGCTCACAGTCATTATCAAGGGTCCTACGTACTATGCATGTATTACCTTGCTCACAGTCATTATCAAGGGTCCTACTTACTATGCATGTATTACCTTGCTCACAGTCATTATCAAGGGTCTCACTCCAGTTCATCCTCACGAGATTAATCTTCCCAATATGAAATGAAAATGAAAATGTTTATTTCCTTGAAAAGCTTACAATGTGTGGTTTATATATTATAAAATATTAATTACAAGGAAGGCCTTTAACATGCTAGGCATTTCGGCATGTCAACATTGTTTATGTTAACAAGAGCAGTCAGCTGGTGGCAGCCTCGTCACAAGACTCGACTGACTGTTTCCAGTTAACTCACGACACGTCACTTCAGGTTCTCTGTATTTAAAACAAGTTCTATAACTTTCACAAGCCGTCCTTCATTCTACATTCATCACCATCTTTCTATGTCTCTTTTATAACGGTTCGCCAAACATTTATCCACTCTCCTCTTCAATTACCGTATGTCATAGAAACTTTATATAGCCTCTGTATATTCCGTGTGCCTAGCAGATACAATTTATTCATTTTTTTTTTTAACTATAGGTCTGATAGACAGGATCTCCTTCACCTTCATTCGGTCTTAGTCATGTCTAGGTTAAAGTGTTGACCCAGTAAGGTCCTCCGCTTCCACAACTGCTGTCCAGACAGCACATGTGCTGTCCAGACAGCACATGTGCTGGACTCTTATCAAGATTGATGGACTGATCACATCGACTCCAGACTCAGGGACTGATTACCTCAAACTCCTTCTGGTCTCATTCTTCTCTGTATTGGACTGAGAAAAACCACTGGTTGGCGAAACGTTACCACAATGAAGATATCCATGTTATTGTACATACTATATATATAGAACATTGAACTCCAATATAAACCCTCCTCTTTAACTTCTCCTTGATAGCTACAACAAAATACAGGCACAACACAGGCACAACACAGGTACAACACAGGTACAACACAGGCACAACACAGGCACACAAGGCACAACACAGGCACAACACAGGCACAACACAGGTACAACACAGGCACAACACAGGTACAACACAGGTACAACACAGGCACAACACAGGCACAACACAGGCTACAACACAGGCACAACACAGGTCAACACAGGCACAACACAGGTACAACACAGGCACAACACAGGTACAACACAGGACAACCAGGACAACACAGGTACAACACAGGACAACACAGGCACAACACAGGCACAGACACAGGCAACACAGGTACACACACAGGTACAACACAGACACAACACAGGTACAACACAGGCACAACACAGGTACAACACAGGCACAACACAGGTACAACACAGGTACAACACAGGTACAACACAGGTACAACACAGGTACAACACAGACACAACACAGGCACAACACAGGCACAACACAGGCACAACACAGGCACAACACAGGTACAACACAGGCACAACACAGGTACAACACAGGCACAACACAGGTACAACACAGGTACAACACAGGTACAACACAGGACAACACAGGACAACACAGGTACAACACAGGACAAACACAGGTCAACACAGCACAACAAGGACAACACAGCCAACACAGGCAATACAGGTACAACACGACACAACACAGGTCACACACACAACCAAGGTACAACACAGGACAAAAACACAGGCAACAACACATGCGCACAACACAGAAAGTACTAACACAGCAACCGGAAACGCCAACCAGGTCAACACAGGCACAACACAGGTACAACACAGGCACAACACAGGCACAAAACTCTTCGCCATCCTCGTGTCCGTCTCACACTATGCAAAAATATAATGCACATTAAAGGTCCTAAGATCTTAGAATTCATTAACTGACCAGCAAAAGGTCCCCCTGTCTGCCAGTTAATTGATTGCAACAATTAAAAAATCTTATCTCCCAAACATAACTGTACTAACACTATACTAAATCGTTCAACCAGTTTGAAACTGGTCAAAAAATCCCCCCTAAAAAATTAGGATAGCTTGATCAGTCTAAAACAATGCTTTAAAAAACGTTCGTAACATTGTAAATTGTACTAATTGTAACACTGTTAATTGTTTTTTGCTTCCTCACTACAAAATATTTGGTTTATCTCTTTATTGTAATAATGTAAAATAATGAATAATAAAAATTCACCACTCCATAACCTATGTCTAGTTTGAAGTAGTGTTGTGTAAGTATTAGTATTGTGTAGTTTTAAGTACTGTTGTGTATTAAGAACATAAGAAAGACGGAATACTGCAGCAGGCCTACTAGCCCATGCGAGGCAGGTCCTAGTCTCCAACCGGCTTAAGCCAATGCCCCGACCCAGCCAGGTCAGGTTACATTCACTTAAGGAAGGAGCACGGCATCTGACCTAATAGCACAAGCTAGTCAGAACCAACTCACACCCACCCGCACCCCACCTGGAGTTAACCCTCCCCAGGTAAACTCCAGGTAGTCAGGTCACTTCCACTTAAGGAATTAGTACGGCATCTGACCCACTAGCACAAGCTAGTCAGGTCCAACTCACACCCACCCACACCCACTCATAAGAACATAAGAATGGGCCTTGTATGCCCATACAAGGCAGGTCCTTATCAAAACCACCACTACCTAAGAATTTACTCCCGTACTCACGACACTTAATCAAACCCAGCCCCTCCCACTCATATATTTGTCCAATCTCTTTTTAAAGCCACCCTAGGTCCTAGCCTCTATCACCCTACTCGGAAGATTGTTCCACGCATCTACAACTCTGTTCGAAAACCAGTACTTGCCTATGTCCTTTCTAAATCTAAATTTATCCAATTTAAATCCGTTATTTCTGGTTCTTACTTGGTTCGATATCCTCAGTATTTTATTAATATCTCCTTTGTTTATGCCCATCATCCACTTGTACACCTCGATGATATCTCCCCTCATTCTACGTCTCTCCAGAGAGTGGAGATTCAACGCTCTAAGTCTATCTTCATAAGGGAGATTTCTTATACTGTAAATCATTTTAGTCATTCTTCTCTGTATGTTCTCCAACGAATCTATATCCATTCTGTAGTAAGGAGACCAAAACTGAGCTGCATAATCCAAATGAGGTCTCACTAGTGATGTATAGAGCTGTAAAATAACTTTTGGACTTCTGTTGCTTATACTTCTTGAAATAACCTATTTTTAAAACTACACAACGTCTTAGCTTCTATGACAGTACTCGGGAGTTTGTTCCACTCATCCACAACTCTATTACCAAACCAGTGCTTTCCTATATCCTTCCTGAATCTGAACTTTTCCAACTTGAAACCATTGCTGCGAGTCCTGTCTTGGCTGGATATTTTCAACACGCTATTTACATCCCCTTTATTTATTCCTGTTTTCCATTTATACACCTCAATCATATCCCCCTAATTCTACGCCTTTCTAGAGAGTGCAGATTCAGGGCCCTCAGTCTATCCTCATAGGGAAGATTTCTGATACATGGGATCAACTTTGTCATCCTCCTCTGTACGTTTTCCATTGCATTTATATCCATTCTGTAATACGGTGACCAGAACTATACAGCATCATCTAAATGAGGCCTAACCAAAGATATATAGAGTTGAAGAACAACCTAAGGACTTCTATTATTTATACTTCTTGATATGAAGCCAAGGATTCTGTTAGCTTTATTGCGAACACTTATGTACTGTTGTCTTGGCTTCCTACTAACCAGAACTCCTAAATCCTTCTCGCAATCACAAGTATTAAGATCTACATTATTCAGTTTATATTAGTATTGGTCTGCCAATACTAATATATTGTAATATTTTGTAATATGTAAATTACATATTGTAAACTTTGCAAAGAAATAAAAAAAAAATTGAATTTGAAAGTGTTGCACAAGTTTCTAATTGATCAACCTGTCTGTTCTCTGAACCATTGGTCTTCGGTTCCGATAAGTTGATGAACAAGACACATGTTCACAAGACACATGTTCACATGTGTCTTGTTCATCATCAACATTTATTTTCATGTCTCGTTCACTTATTTTCTTTTCTTAACGTTCATGCCCTTACGACCTGCTGAATTCTCACAGATATTAGAAAATCCAGTTGTTTACATTATCGCCCCTGTTTATTATGTCCCTTCAATTTACGGTCACAAACCCTCGTCCCGTTGCTTTGTCTACCTCGTCTTACTGTTCTTCCTGTCTTTTATTCCTCCCCCTGGCCAATGGGAGTCCCTGTTGTCCAAGTCTCTCCTTCTCACCTTCCTTTCCCACACACTTATCTCTTAGCTTAGGACTCTCCTTCACGATGCTTTCTTCATTTATGACCGCACACTGCTGCCTCCACTGTACACTGCTGCCTCCACTGTACACTGCTGCCTCCACTGTACACTGCTGCCTCCACTGTACACTGCTGCTGTGCACACTGCTGCCTCCACTGTACACTGCTGCCTCCACTGTACACTGCTGCCTCCACTGTCCACTGCTGCCTCCACTGTACACTGCTGCCTCCACTGTACACTGCTGCTACTCCTGCTGTGCACACTGCTGCCTCCACTGTACACTGCTCCCTCCACTGTACACTGCTGCCTCCACTGTACACTGCTGCCTCCACTGTACACTGCTGCTACTGCTGCTGTGCACACTGCTGCCTCCGCTGTACACTGCTGCTACTGCTGCCTCCACTTTACACAGCTGCTGTGCACACTGCTGCCTCCACTGTACACAGCTGCTGTGCACACTGCTGCCTCCACTGTACACTGCTGCTACTGCTGCTGTGCACACTGCTGCCTCCACTCTGCACACTGCTGTCTCCACTCTGCACACTGCTGCCTCCACTCTGTACACTGCTGCCTCCACTCTGCACACTGCTGCCTCCACTCTGTACACTGCTGCCTCCACTGTACACTGCTGCCTCCACTGTACACTGCTGCTGTGCACACTGCTGCCTCCACTGTACACTGCTGCCTCCACTGTACACTGCTGCCTCCACTGTCCACTGCTGCCTCCACTGTACACTGCTGCCTCCACTGTACACTGCTGCTACTGCTGCTGTGCACACTGCTGCCTCCACTGTACACTGCTGCCTCCACTGTACACTGCTGCCTCCACTGTACACTGCTGCCTCCACTGTACACTGCTGCCTCCACTGTACACTGCTGCCTCCACTGTACACTGCTGCTACTGCTGCTATGCACACTGCTGCCTCCACTCTGTACACTGTTGCTATTGCTGCTGTGCACACTGCTGCCTCCACTCTGTACACTGCTGCTACTGCTGCTGTGTACACTGCTGTCTCCACTCTGTACACTGCTGCTACTGATGCTGTGCACACTGCTGCCTCCACTCTGCACACTGCTGCCTCCACTGTACAGTGCTGCTACTGCTGCTGTGCACACTGCTGCCTCCACTCTGTGCACTGCTGCCTCCACTCTGCACACTGCTGCCTCCACTCTGTACACTGCTACCTCCACTGTAAACGGCTGCCTCCACTCTGTACACTGCTGCCTCCACTCTGTACACTGCTGCCTCCACTGTACACTGCTGCTACTGCTTCTGTGCACACTGCTGCCTCCACTCTGTACACTGCTGCTGTGTACACTGCTGCCTCCACTCTGTACAATGCTGCTACTGCTGCTGTGCACACTGCTGCCTCCACTCTGTACACTGCTGCTACTGCTTCTGTGCACACTGCTGCCTCCACTCTGTACACTGCTGCTGTGTACACTGCTGCCTCCACTCTGTACACTGCTGCTACTGCCGCTGTGCACACTGCTGCCTCCACTTTGTACACTGCTGCTACTGCTGCTGTGCACACTGCTGCCTCCACTCTGTACGCTGCTGCTACTGCTGCTGTGCACACTGCTGCCTCCACTCTGTACACTGTTGCTATTGCTGCTGTGCACACTGCTGCCTCCACTCTGTACACTGTTGCTATTGCTGCTGTGCACACTGCTGCCTCCACTCTGTACACTGTTGCTACTGCTGCTGTGCACACTGCTGCCTCCACTCTGTACACTGCTGCTACTGCTGCTATGCACACTGCTGCCTCCACTCTGTACACTGTTGCTACTGCTGCTGTGCACACTGCTGCCTCCACTCTGTACACTGCTGCTACTGCTGCTGTGCACACTGCTGCCTCCACTCTGTACACTGATGCTACTGCTGCTGTGTAAACGGCTGCATCCACTCTGTACACTGCTGCTACTGCAGTGTACATTGCTGCCTCCACTATGTACACTACTGTTAAATAACAAAAGGCACAATACCGTGACTGGAACAATACACAACCCGGACCGAAACGTCGTCGTAAGCTCCTCTCTTCTATGTGCGGGTTGTGTGTGTACACTAGGGATGTATCGGATGTGAAAAATTTAGATATCCGGTATGCGGATGTGTATACGGATGTCTTACTCATTTTACGGATGCGAATGCGGATGCGGATGTAAGAAATTGTGCGGATGTTCCTGGGATTTCGGATGCGGATGTAAGAAATTGTGCGGATGTTCCGCGGATGTTGATGCGGATGTATATGCGGATATCTGTTTGCTGTGAAATGCGGATGCGGATGCGGATGTAAGAAATTGTGCGGATGTTCCGCTGATGCGGATGCGGATGCGAATATCCGATACATCACTAGTTTACACTGCTGTTGCTGCTGTGTACACTGGTGCTTCCGCTGTGTAAACTGCTGCTACTTTTGTGTACACTGTTGCCTTCACTCTGTACACTGCTGCTACTGCTGTGTACAAGAGTCATCACTGAACCCACAACAGCAGTGACAAGTCATCACTCAACCCAGAACAATAGTGACAAGAGTTATCACTGAACCCACAACAACAGCAGTGACAAGAGTTATTACTGAACCAGTAACACCAACAGTGATAAGAATCATTATTGAACCAACGCAACAACAACAACAACAACAGTGACATCAAACGTCAACTTATAGAGAAGGATCCACTAAATCATTTATCATAAATTATCATAAGTATTTTACTGAAAAATGATCTTTAAGAAGAAGAGATACAGGAACAGCCTCGTATAGGACCCAAACGTCCTTCTGTATCTTTTATTCTTATTCTTGTCACGTGTTCTTGTTCTTCTGTATGAACAAGTGTTCTTCTGTATGAACAAGTGTTCTTCTGTATGAACAAGTGTTCTTCTGTATGAACAAGTGTTCTTCTGTATGAACAAGTGTTCTTCTGTATGAACAAGTGATCTTCTGTATGAACAAGTGTTCTTCTGTATGAACAAGTGTTCTTCTGTATGAACAAGTGTTCTTCTGTATGAACAAGTGTTCTTCTGTATGAACAAATTATCTTCTGTATGAACAAGTGTTCTTCTGTATGAACAAGTGTTCTTCTGTATGAACAAGTGTTCTGTATGAACAAGTGTTCTGTATGAACAAGTGTTCTGTATGAACAAGTGTTCTGTATGAACAAGTGTTCTGTATGAACAAGTGTTCTTCTGTATGAACAAGTGTTCTGTATGAACAAGTGTTCTTCTGTATGAACAAGTGTTCTTCGTGTCTTCAAGGCCTCGTTGTGTGTATAAGTTAGAGTCGTGAGTAAAGGATCAAGTCTTGAGCACCCTCCTTGCCTCACACAAGTAGATTAGATTTTGCCACCGAATCTGTTAGTTTATTGTGCCTCCCACATCCATCCTGTGAGTAGTAACGCAAGAGCATATGAATACACACAAGGCCTAGAAACTAGACCCCAAAGGGGTTGACAGGAGTACATCTGGATTTATATCTATAGTTCATTTATCTGTTGCAAGCAAATTTAGGAAATTTGCTAAATATGTCTAGTATCTTATTTTCATTAATAAGATATCTTGGCATATCACATAGGTTATTATACTGTATATCTCTATATTCCTCAATAAGTGGAGTTACTCACAGTGTTCAAGATAGTGACCATAGGGCTGGCTACATACTTTGCATTTGGTTTGATTATCATCTGTGTGTCTTCCAAACTGCCGGAAGTACTTCTCACACCAGTAGTGTTGTACCTCTCCACAGTTTTATCTGGCCTGTTTCTCTTGTTTGCCTCTCATTTGGCCTCTGTAAGAGGTATCAACAGCCTGACTGGTCACAGACTGGAGGATCAATGCTCCACCACTCCTGGCACTGAATGACCCACACCGACTGTACGATCAATCCTACGTAATAACCTCGCTCGGTGTTCATCGTTTCACGTAAATGTTAATAATAATAATAATAATAATAATAATAATAATCTTTTGTGTCTTGCATGGTTAACATAGAGGCTTGATCCTACGTCCGTTAAGTGCAAGACACAAACTACTCTAGCTGTCACATTTAACTTCTCTTGACTTGTGTTGTCCTCGGTAGACGACGCCCACGGTGTGCCTGTTAATGGTATCCCTTAACTGTTCCTGGGTCATCGTCCCCACGGCCCGGTCTCAGAGTAGGCCTCCTGAATTGGAAAACAAATATTACAGAAATAAGCTCTGTTAAAAATTTACAGCAGAAATGTAAGATAAATATATACTGTAGTGTAAGTGGATGTTTGTAAGGTTTACCTGCCATCTTACATCATACATGGAGAATCCACGGAACAGGTGGGGTTAGAACCCATGGCGAGTGAGTCGCAAAACTCCAGGCCAGTGCGTAAACCACTCGACCATCTGGCTTCAATGAGATTCATTCGACTAGATTCATCCAGGTCAGTGCGTGAGTCGAGTGCCTCACACACTGGCCTGGAGTTGTACCACTAACTCGCCATGAGTTCTAACCCCACCCGTACCCTGGTGTGTTTACAATCGCGTTAGTACTATTTCGTGAGTCATACCTGGAGGTTACCTGGAATCGCTTCCGAAGGTCACCGCCCTGGAGGTCTGGTTCCAGACCAGACCTAGTTGCTGGCCTCATCAGTCAAGCTTTCAGTGCCACCGCCTGCATCATGGTGGAAAGTAAGACGTTACCAGTTACCCTAGAAGAGTGCCAAGTATTTAACACAATTCAGACTCACACTAAAGACATTACAGCTTTCTAAGTGATATTGTCTTCCTCTCGGTGTTTACGTGTGTTCCCTAGTGTTACTGTTACACTGCTCTACATTACGTTGTGTTTCAGTTGTGTACTTGTCTGATGCTATGTATTGGCGAGTTCTGCCCTATGTTGCTTTGTGTTGTTCTGTGTTCACTAAGTTGCTTTGTGTTGTTCTGTGTTCACTAAGTTGCTTTGTGTTGTTCTGTGTTCACTAAGTTGCTTTGTGTTGTTCTGTGTTCACTAAGTTGCTTTGTGTTGTTCTGTGTTCACTAAGTTGCTTTGTGTTGTTCTGTGTTCACTAAGTTGCTGCATGTTGCGTGATGTTGTGACAGTGTTGCCACCATCACCTTCCTTGTCTACAGTGTTGCCACCATCACCTTCCTTGTCTACAGTGTTGCCACCATCACCTTCCTTGTCTACAGTGTTGCCACCATCACCTTCCTTGTCTACAGTGTTGCCACCATCACCTTCCTTGTCTACAGTGTTGAAAAACACCATAAATATCTCTCCCCTTTTCTCCAGACACAACCATATAATCCTCCTCATCTCCCTTCACCCGACCCTCCACACATTACTCCACGGTTGTACAAACAAGACAACCCCACACCTCCACCACTACCCTCAGTTACCTCCCCCACACCTCCACCACTACCCTCAGTTACCTCCCCGACACCTTCACCACTACCCTCAGTTACCTCCCACACACCTTCACCACTACTCACACACCCTGTTACCTCCCCCACACTTCCACCACTACCCTCAGTTACCTCCCCCACACCTTCACCACTACTCACACACCCTGTAACCTCCCACACCTCCACCACTACACACACATTCTCAGTTACCTCCCCCACACCTCCACCACTATCCTCAGTTACCTCCCCACACCTTCACCACTACTCACACACCCTGTTACCTCCCCCACACCTTCACCACTACTCACACACCCTGTTACCTCCCCCACACCTCCACCACTACACACACATTCTCAGTTACCTCCCCCACACCTCCACCACTACTCACACACGCTCAGGTACCTCCCCACACCTCCACCACTACTCACACACCCTCAGTTACCTTCCCCTCTCCTCCACCACTACTCACACACCCTCAGATACCTCCCCCACACCTCCACCACTACTCACACCCTCTCAGTTACCTCCCCACACCTTCACCACTACTCACACACTCTCAGTTACCTCCCCACACCTCCACCACTACTCACACATCTCAGTTACCTCCCACACCTCCACCACTACTCACACACCCTCAGTTACCTTCCCTCTCCTCCACCACTACTCACACACCCTCAGATACCTCCCACACCTTCACCACTACTCACACCTCTCAGTTACCTCCCCACACCTTCACCACTACTCACACACTCTCAGTTACCTCCCTCACACCTTCACCACTACTCACACACTCTCAGTTACCTCCCCCACACCTCCACCACTACTCACACACCCTCAGTTACCTCCACCACACCTCCATCACTACTCACACACTCAGTTACCTCCCCGACACCTCCACCACTACTCACACACCCTCAGTTACCTCCCCACACTTCCACCACTACTCACACACTCAGTTACCTCCCCACACCTCCACCACTACTCACACACTCAGTTACCTCCCCACACCTCCACTACTACCCACACACTCTCAGTTACCTCCCCCACACCTTCACCACTACTCACACACTCTCAGTTACCTCCCCCACACCTTCACCACTACTCACACACTCTCAGTTACCTCCCCCTCACCACCACCACTACTCACACACTCTCAGTTACCTCCCCCACACCACCACTACCCACACACCACCACCACTACTCACACACCCTCAGTTATCTCCCCACACATCCACCACTACCCACACACTCTCAGTTACCTCCACCACTACCCACACACCACCACCACTACTCACACACACTCAGTTACCTCCCCACACATCCACCACTACCCACACACTCTCAGTTACCTCCCCACACCTCCATTACTACCCACACACCACCACCACTACTCACACACTCTCAGTTACCTCCCCCACACCTTCACCACTACTCACACACTCTCAGTTACCTCCCTCACCTCCACCACTACTCACACACTCTCAGTTACCTCCCCCACACCTCCACCACTACCCACACACCACCACCACTACTCACATACCCTCAGTTACCTCCCCACACATCCACCACTACCCACACACTCTCAGTTACCATCCCCACACCTCCACCACTACCCACACACCACCACCACTACTCACATACCCTCAGTTACCTCCCCACACTTTCACCACTACCCACACACTCTCAGTTACCTCCCCACACCTCCACCACTACCCACACACCACCACCACTACCCACACACTCTCAGTTACCATCCCCACACCTCCACCACTACCCACACACCACCACCACTACTCACATACCCTCAGTTACCTCCCCACACTTTCACCACTACCCACACACTCTCAGTTACCTCCCCACACATCCACCACTACCCACACACTCTCAGTTACCTCCCCACACATCCACCACTACCCACACACTCTCAGTTACCTCCCCCACACCTCCACCACTACCCACACACTCTCAGTTACCTCCCCCACACCTCCACCACTACCCACACACTCTCAGTTATCTCCCCACACATCCACCACTACCCACACACTCTCAGTTACCTCCCCACACCTCTACCACTACCCACACACTCTCAGTTATCTCCCCACACATCCACCACTACCCACACACTCTCAGTTATCTCCCCACACATCCACCACTACCCACACACTCTCAGTTACCTCCCCCACACATCCACCACTACCCACACACTCTCAGTTACCTCCCCCACACCTCTACCACTACCCACACACTCTCAGTTACCTCCCCCACACCTCCACCACTACCCACACACCACCACCAACACCACCATCAACAACAACAATAACACAAGTCGGATAATCTGCTTCCTGGAAGATTTCCGAATTCTTGCAGGAAGAAAAAAGTACAGAACAACTCGAGAATTTTTAACTCTGTCCTGATGAAGGATATAATAAATGCTGCCAGAGGTCAGCACCTGCCTTTAGAATTTTCCCGTCATATTCCTTCGTGCAGGATGATTTTCCTTCCCTACTCCATGACTTAAGAAGGTTTTCTCGTTATATTCCATCTCACAATATGATTTCCATATCATAATCCATCACTCAAGAAGTTTTTCCATCATTTTCCAGCAAACAGGATGATTTT
>WNWK01005171.1:0-7500 GCA_009830355.1 Cherax destructor | reverse complement strand
TGACCACGTTGCTGCCTCTCACTCTTGACCACGTTGCTGCCTCTCACTCTTGACCACGTTGCTGCCTCTCACTCTTGACCACGTTGCTGCCTCTCACTCTTGACCACGTTGCTGCCTCTCACTCTTGACCACGTTGCTGTCTCTCACTCTTGACCACGTTGCTGTCTCTCACTCTTGACCACGTTGCTGCCTCTCACTCTTGACCACGTTGCTGTCTCTCACTCTTGACCACGTTGCTGCCTCTCACTCTTGACCACGTTGCTGCCTCTCACTCTTGACCACGTTGCTGTCTCTCACTCTTGACCACGTTGCTGCCTCTCACTCTTGACCACGTTGCTGCCTCTCACTCTTGACCACGTTGCTGCCTCTCACTCTTGACCACGTTGCTGCCTCTCACTCTTGACCACGTTGCTGCCTCTCACTCTTGACCACGTTGCTGCCTCTCACTCTTGACCACGTTGCTGCCTCTCACTCTTGACCACGTTGCTGCTCTCACTCTTGACCACGTTGCTGCCTCTCACTCTTGACCACGTTGCTGCCTCTCACTCTTGACCACGTTGCTGCCTCTCACTCTTGACCACGTTGCTGCCTCTCACTCTTGACCACGTTGCTGCCTCTCACTCTTGACCACGTTGCTGCCTCTCACTCTTGACCACGTTGCTGCCTCTCACTCTTGACCACGTTGCTGCCTCTCACTCTTGACCACGTTGCTGCCTCTCCCTCTTGACCACGTTGCTGCCTCTCACTCTTGACCACGTTGCTGCCTCTCACTCTGGACCACGTTGCTGCCTCTCACTCTTGACCACGTTGCTGTCTCTCACTCTTGACCACGTTGCTGCCTCTCACTCTTGACCACGTTGCTGCCTCTCACTCTTGACCACGTTGCTGCCTCTCACTCTTGACCACGTTGCTGCCTCTCACTCTGGACCACGTTGCTGCCTCTCACTCTGGACCACGTTGCTGTCTCTCACTCTGGACCACGTTGCTGCCTCTCACTCTGGACCACGTTGCTGTCTCTCACTCTTGACCACGTTGCTGTCTCTCACTCTGGACCACGTTGCTGCCTCTCACTCTGGACCACGTTGCTGTCTCTCACTCTGGACTACATTTCCATGTTGAGTTGGGAATGTCTTCCTTGTTGCTTTCATTAGTTTACTCTCCACGTTTCTCGTGCTCAACGGGGGTACTACTTACCATCATCAGTTTCTCATTGCTTAAAATTAGAGAGTATGTGTGTGTGTGTGTGTGTGTGTGTGTGTGTGTGTGTTAGTTAATTACCATTTTGTCCTAGGCACATGTCGATTAGACACTAGGCCTGTTGTACTCACCTAATTGTACTCACCTAATTGTGGTTGCAGGGGTCGAGACTCAGCTCCTGGCCCCGCCTCTTCGCTGTCTGCTACTGGGTCTCTGCTCTCCCTGCTCCATGAGCTTTATCATACCTTGTCTTAAAACTATGTATGGTTCCTGCCTCCACTATATCTTTCTCTAGTCCATTCCACTTCCTGACTACTCTGTGGCTGAAGAAATGTTTCCTGACATCCCTTTGACTCATCTGAGTCTTCAGCTTCCAGTTGTGTCCCCTTGTTTCTGTGTTCCCTCTCTGAAACAACCTGTCACTATCTACCTTGTCAATTCCCGCAGTATTTTGTATGTCGTTATCATGTCTCCTCTGACCCTTCTTTCCTCCAGTGTTGTTAGTCCTATTTCCCTCAACCTTTCTTCATAAGACAGACCCTGAGTTGTGGAACTAACCTTGTCGCAAACCTTTGCACTTTCTCTAGTTTCCTTACGTGCTTGACCAGGTGTGGGTTCCAGACTGGTGCTGCATATTCTAGTATGGGCCTGACGTACACGGTATACAGTGTCTTGAACGATTCCTTGTTAAGGTAACGGAACGCTAATCTAAGGTTTGCCAGTCGCCCATATGCTGCCGCAGTTATCTGGTTGATGTGTGCCTCCGGAGACGTGCTTGGCGTTATATTCCTCCAAGGTCTTTCTCCTTTGCCGAGGTTTGTAGCCTTTGTCCGCCAAAGCTTGTACTCTGTCAGCGGTCTTCTTTGCCCTTCTCCGATCCTCATGACTTTGCATTTGGAGGGATTGAATTCGAGAAGCCAACTGCTAACCAGATGTCGAGCTTGTCCAGGTCTGTTTGCAGCCCTGCCTGGTCCTCTTCCGATGTGATTCTCCTCATTATTTTCACATCATCCGCGAATAGAGACACTTCTGAGTCTATCCCGTCCGTCATGTCATTTACATATACCAGGAATAACACTGGTCCTAGGACTGACCCCTGCGGTACACCACTCGTCACAGGCGCCCACTGTGATACCTCACCACGCACCATGACCCGTTGTTGCCTCCCTTTGAGGTATTCCCTGATCCATTCCAGTGCCCTTCCTGTTATACCTGCTTGTTCTTCAACTTCTTTACTAATCTCATGTGAGGAACTGTGTCGAAGGCCTTCCTGCAGTCCAGGAAAATGCAATCAACCCACCCTTCTCTCTCCTGCCTTACCTCTGTTACTTTATCATAGAACTCTAGGAGGTTTGTTCACAGGATTTGCCTTCCCGGAATCCATGCTGTCTGGTGTTTATTATCCTGTTCCGCTCAAGGTGTTCCACCATTCTTTTCCTGATGATTTTCTCCAGGACTTTGCACACTATACATGTAAATGACACCGGTCTATAGTTTAGTGCCTCTTTTCTGTCTCCTTTTTTAAAAATGGGGACTACGTTGGCCTTCTTCCATACCTCAGGTAGCTGCCCAGTTTCAAGGGATGTGTTGAATATTATGGTAAGTGGCACACTCAGTACCTCAGCTCCTTCCCGAAGAACCCACGGGGAGATATTGTCCGGACCCATCGCCTTTGAGGTATCGAGGTCACTGAGTAACTGCTTCACTTCCTCCTCAGATGTGTGTATGCCCTCTAGCACTTGGTACATGCCTTGTTGGTGACGAACCATGTCCTGTCTACCCAGCTGCCTTCCTTCCTCCATTGTGAATACTTCCTTAAACCTCAAGTTGAGCTCCTCACATACCTCTTGATCATTACTTGTGAGTTCCCCATCTTCTCTCCTCAGCCTTATCACTTGGTCCTTGACTGTTGTCTTCCTTCTGATGTGACTGTGTATGTATGTATGTGTATGTATGTATGTATTGTATGTATGTATGTGTGTGTGTGTGTGTGTGTGTGTTTGTGTGTGTGTGTGTGTGTGTGTGTGTGTGTAAGGTGTGTGTGTGTGTGTGTGTGTGTGTGTGTGTGTGTGTGTGTGTGTACTCACCTAGTTGTACTCACCTAGTTGTGGTTGCAGGGGTCGAGACATAGCTCCTGGCTCCGCCTCTTCACTGGCCGCTACTGGGTCACTCTCCCTGCGCCATGAGCTTTATCATACCTCTTCTTAAAGCTGTGTATGGAACCTGCCTCCACTACATCGCTTCCCAAGCTATTCCACTTCCCTACTACTCTGTGACTGAAGAAATATTTCCTAACATCCCTGTGATTCATCTGAGTCTTCAACTTCCAACTGTGTCCCCTTGTTGCTGTGTCCCATCTTTGGAACATTCTGTCTCTGTCAACCTTGTCAATTCCTCTCAGTATTTTATATGTCGTTATCATGTGTACTCACCTATTTGTACTCACCTATTTGTGGTTGCAGGGGTCGAGTCATAGCTCCTGGCCCCGCCTCTTCACTGATTGCTACTAGGTCCTCTCTCTCCCTGCTCCATGAGCTTTATCAAACCTAGTCTTAAAACTATGTATGGTTCCTGCCTCCACTATGTCGCTTTCTAAGCTATTCCACTTCCTGACAACTCTATGACTGAAGAAATACTTCCTAACATCCCTTTGACTCATAGGAGTCTTCAACTTCCAATTATGACCCCTTGTTTCTGTGTCCCCTCTCTGGAACATCTTGTCTCTGTCCACCTTATCTATTCCTCGCAGTATTTTATATGTCGTTATCATGTCTCCCTAACCCTCCTGTCCTCTAGTGTCGTCAGACCGATTTCCCTTAACCTTTCTTCGTAGGACAATCCCCTTAGCTCTGGGACTAGTCTTGTTGCAAACCTTTGCACTTTCTCTAATTTCTTGACGTGCTTGACCAGGTGTGGGTTCCAAACCGGTGCTGCAAAACTCCAGTATGGGCCTGACGTATATGGTATACAGAGTCTTGAATGATTCCTTAGTGAGGTATTGGAACGCTATTCTTAGGTTTGCCAGCCGCCCGTATGCTGCAGCAGTTATCTGATTGATGTGTGCCTTCAGGAGATGTGCTCGGTATTATACTCACCCCAAGATCTTTTTCTTGAGTGAGGTTTGCAGTCTTTGGCCACCTAGACTATACTCTGTCTGCGGTCTTATTTGCCCTTCCCCGATTTCATGACTTTACATTTGGCAGGGTTAAATTCAAGGAGCCAGTTACTGGACCAGGCTTGTAGCCTGTCCAGGTCTCTTTTAGTCCTGCCTCATCCTCGACTGATTTAATTCTTCTCATTAACTTCACATCATCTGCAAACAGGGACACTTCTAAGTCTATCCCTTCCGTTATGTCATTCACATATACCAAAAACAGTACAGGTCCTACGACTGACCCTTGTGGAACCCACTCGTCACAGGTGCTCACACTGACACTCGTCACGTACCATGACTCGTTGTTGCCTCCTGTCAGATATTCTCTGATCCATTGCAGTGTTTTTCCTGTTACGTGTGCCTGATCCTTTAGCTTTTGCATTAACCTCTTGTGAGGAACTGTGTCGAACGCCTTCTTGCAGTCCAAGAAAATGCAGTCTATCCACCCCTCTCTCTCGTGTCTTACTTCTGTTTCCTTGTCAATAAACTCCAGTAGGTTTGTGACACAGGATTTTCCTTCCCTGAAACCGTGCTGGTTGTCGTTTATAAGTTTGTGTCTTTCTAGGTGCTCCACCACTCTCCTCCTGATGATCTTCTCCATGACTTTGCATACTATACACGTCAGTGACACAGGTCTGTAGTTTAATGCCTCGTGTCTGTCTCCTTTCTTAAAAAAATGGGACTACATTTGCCATCTTCCACGCCTCAGGTAGTTGCCCAGTTTCAATGGATGTGTTGAAGATTTGTGTTAGTGGCACACACAACATCCCTGCTCCCTCTCTAAGGACCCACGTATAAATGTTGTCCGGTCCCACCGCTTTTGAGGTATCGAGTTCACATAGCAGCTTCTTCACCTCCTCCTTGGTTGTGTGTATTTCATCCAGCACTTTTTGGTATACCTCCCTATTCTGAATTCCTGGAGTCCTTCCTGTCTCCTGTGTAAATACTTCTTTAAATCTCATGTTGAGCTCCTCACATACCTCTTGGTCGTTTCTTGTGAACTCCCCACCTTCCTTCCTCAGCCTGATTACCTGGTCCTTGACTGTTGTTTTCCTCCTGATGTGGCTATACAACAGCTTCGGGTCAGACTTGACTTTTGATGCTATATCATTTTCATATTGTCGCTGAGCCTCCCTTCTTACCTGTGCATATTCGTTTCTGGCTCTTCGGCTAATCTCTTTATTTTCCTGGGTCCTTTGTCTTCTGTACTTTTTCCATTCTCTATTACACTTAGTTTTTGCCTCCCTACACCTCTGGGTGAACCAAGGACTCGTTCTGGTCTTCCCCTTACTTCTGTTTCCCTTGAGGACAAACCTCTCCTCTGCCTCTTTGCATTTGGTTGTCACATATTCCATCATTTCTTTTACAGGTTTTCCTGCCAATTCTCTCTCCCACTGAACGTCTTGTAGGAAGTCCCTCATGCCTGTGTAGTCCTCCCTTTTGTAGTTTCGTTTCTCCCTTCCTATTCCTGCTCCCGTCTCCACTTGTAGCTCAACTATATAATCAAAACACAGAACCAAATGATCACTAGCTCAAGGGGCCTTTCTCAACGTGATATCCTCGATGTCCAACTACTCAAGGTGAATACTAGGTCCAGTCTTGCTGGATCATCCCCACCTCTCTCTCTGGTAGTGTCTCTAACATGTTGATGCATGAGGTTTTCCAGTACCATATCCAACATCTTGGCTCTCCATGATACAGGACCCCCGTGGGGCTCCAGGTTTTCCCAATCAATCTCCTTGTGATTGAAATCACCCATAACTAGTAACTTTGCTCTCCCCATGTGGGCTCTTCTGGCCACCTCGGCTAGTGTGTCTACCATTGCTCTGTTGCTCTCGTCGTATTCTTCTCTTGGCCTCCTGCAGTTCTGTGGCGGGTTGTACATTACAGCAATTACCACCTTATGGCCCTCAGACTGAATTGTTCCTACTATGTAGTCCCTTTCGCCCATTCCATCCATTCTTTCCATTTCCTCAAATCCCCACCTGTGTGTGTGTGTGTGTGTGTGTGTGTGTGTGTGTGTGAGAGAGAGAGAGAGACCAGTCGGACTGTTCTTAGAATCAGAACTCAAGGAGCTATCTTGTCAGGTCCCATTGTTTAAGACAAGTTTTATTTAGCTACTGTCTTCACTTCCTCTCGTGTTGTGATGCACGCCACTTACCGCGCCTCCAGTGACACTCGCGCAAATTTGAACGTTTACTGAGGGCTCTCATCAATCCCCCTGCCAGACGTAGCATACAGGCTTTTTTCAACTTAATCTAACCTAACTTAGCCTAGCCTAACTTAATCTAGATTGGACTGTTGAACAGCCTCCCAGCATACATAAGGGAAGGGGGTTACCAACAGACCCCTGGCTGTCTTCAAGAGGGAGCTGAACAGACACCTAAAGTCAGTATCTGATCAGCCGGGCTGTTGGTTCCTACGTTGGACTGCGTGGCGGCCAGCAGTAACAGCCTAGTTGATCAGGCCCTGGTCCACCGGGAGGCCTGGTCATGAACCGGGGCGGGGGGGGGCGTCGACCCCCGGAACACGGGTGACAAATGGGTTTGAAAACCGACAAGTTGAAGACACTTAAGCAACACTTGGGAATCTTTATTGAGGAAAGTTTCGCCACAGTGGCTCATCAGTCTCACAAAGCAGAAAGGTGTGGAGAGGGAGGAGTTTGGGTAATCAGTCCTCGGCCTGGAGTCTATGCGTTCAGTCCATCAATCTTGTAGAAAGTACAGCATAGGGCCGTAGAAATGGCTTATATTACAGTATACAAGCCACTTCTACGGCTCTATGCTGTAGTTTCTACAAGATTGATGGACTGAACACTCGACTCCAGGCCGAGGGTTTACCTCAAACTCCTCCCTCCTCCACAACTTTCTGCTTTGTTGACTGATGAAGCCACTGTGTGGCAAACTTCCTCAAAAAGTCCCAAGTGTTGCTTAAGTTTTTTTTTTTTTTTTTTTATTTAAGAACACATATATACATCACAATCCAATAAATGCCAAAAATAAATCAGGTCATATAAACAAAAACAAGCAAACAGAACAGGAAAAACACATCTGTCTATATATCCTATAATAAGAACCCGTGCCAAAAGCACAAACAAAAATTGTCCATCCTACTACCCATCCTAGCTAATTTTTCTATACAATAACATA
>WNWK01005170.1:67500-125494 GCA_009830355.1 Cherax destructor | reverse complement strand
GGAGGGTGTTTTGCGGGGGGAAAATTTGTAAAGATGGAGATTAGTAGGGTATGGGTGCAGATGAGGTGGGGTGCAGGGGAGGGTGCAAGAGATCGAGGTAGAAGGGACGAGGGAGGTGCTAGGGTATAATCTTCAGAGTTTTTGAGTAAGTAGTTTCTGTCAAAAGTCAAGAGAGTCAGGTTAAAGGAGGGCCATCTGCAAGAAGGGAAGGTAAAGAAAGGGCCGCAGAGCGAAGACGTCAGTTGGAGGTAAATTCCTGCGTGCTCGTTGATAGAGTGGGCAGTCCAACAGGATATGTCGAACAGACTGAATGACAATGCTCACAGAGAGGGGCAGGGAGCCTCTCCATGAGATACCCGTGAGTAAGACGAGTGTGGCCGATGCGAAGACGGAGAGTGTAGTCTCCTCAACCTCGACATTGGTGACAAGAAGATGCCAGAAACCTATAACCGGTTTAATAGAATGAAGTTTGTTATTCAGCAGGTCAGACTACGTTGTTGCCAACGGGTGCGAAGGTGGGTAGCAATGACCGCAAAATAGTCCGTGAAAGGAACACTCTATATGAAACTGGAAGGTCATGTACTGCTGACCGCGCAGCAGTGTCTGCCTGTTCACTGCCCTGTACGTCCAACATGACCAGGACCCAACAAAAGACAATTCTTTATGCTTAAAGATACGGCGTAAATCAAAGGTGGATAACGAAGAACTAGGGGGTGAGGTGTATCAATTTACGGATAGCCTGTAAAGCACTAAGGGAGTCTGAAACGACCACAAATGGTGATACAGGCATAGATGCATACGGATAAGTGCCACAAGAATGGCATACAATTCAGCCGTAAATATGCTAGCCGAGGGTAACAGATGCCTCGTACGACGCTGTCCGGAAACACTGCTGCGAATCCGACGCCGTCAGATGACTTTGAACCATCGGTGTATACTGCGATGGCAAGGGAATGAGAACGGAAATGGTCTAGAAAGAAAGAGCGAGAAGCCGCCGTAGGCAGTTGGGCTTCGCGCAAGGTAGAGGAATAGAACAGACACGGACAGCAGGAACTTCCCAAGGGGTAGAGGAAAGGGTGAAGCCACATGAACATATAAAGGCGGAAGCTGAAGGAAGACAAGAGTGAATGCAGACGAAGAGAAAAGGGACGAAGTAAACAGGGCGACGAACAAATAACGAGCGTCTACTAACATCTGTGACAATCCTATACATGGAAGGATTCGGAGGTCATGAGGCGAACATAATAGCGAATGCAATGTGCATCACGACGATCGGACAAGGATGGAATGTTCGCTCTACATAGAGGCTCTCAACCGGGAAGAACGAAAAGCACCAAGGCATAAGCGTAATCCCTGGTGATGGATGGGATTAAGGCTGGAAAGAGTGGCAGGAGAGGCTGCCGAATATATCTGGTCACCATAATCGAGTTTCGATAGAATTAGGGCTGAATGTAGGCGAAGGAGAGTTCTACGATCAGCCCCCATGAAAGATGTGCGAGGGTTTTAAGGAGGTTCAGCCGGCTATGGCAAGTCGCCTCAGAGAGGTAATGTGAGGTTTCCAGGACAATCTGCGGTCAAACAGGAGGCCGAGAAACCTGACTGTATCACGTTCTGGGATACGTGAGCCGTATAGGTACAATGGATGATCAGAGACCACTGAACGTCTAGTGAACGTAATTTGATGAGTTTTGCCACTAGAAAACTTAAACCCGTGAGTGGTGGCCCAATCAGAAACCCGGTTGATGGCATGCTGGAGGGAAACTGCAATGAGGTGACAGTCAGCACCTGCACAAGCTATAGCAAAGTCATCCACATAGAGCGATGACCAAATATTGGATGGGAGAACAGATGCCAGATTATTTATAGCAAGCAGAAAAGTGTTGTGCTCAGAACACATCCCTGGGGGACACCTTCAGCTTGACAAATTCCGGGAGAGTTCATTACGAACCCGGACCCGGAAATGTCTGTCAGTTAAGAAAGCCTTAAGAAAGAATGGTAAGGTGCCTCGGAGGCCTAAGGAGTGGGCCTGGGCCAAGATATTATATCTCCAAGTTGTATCATAAGCCTTCTCAAGGTCGAAAAGATAGCGATAACCGAATGGTTATTCGCAAAGGCATTACGAATATACGTATCCAAGCGCAGCAAGGGGTCAATGGCAGAACGGTCCTTACGGAAACCATACTGACTAGGGAGAGACTATTGTGAGTCTCTAAATACCACATCAAACGCTCTATTAACTAGACGTTCCATTACCTTGCAAACTGCACTGGTAAGAGCGATGGGACGGTAGTGAGAGGGATCACGTCCCGTAGCACCTGGTTTTCGAAAAGGAGAACAATAGCAGACTTCCACAGCTGGGGAATAACTCCTTGCGACCATATAAGATTAAAGAGTCGTAAGAGGACAGTAAGAGCAGACTGATGTAAATGCTGTAGCATACGAATATGTATGCCGTCTGGCCCAGCTGCCGATGATCGGCAAGCAGAGAGTGTTGCCTCCAGTTCTTGAAGGGTAAAAGGCACATTATAGGATTCTTCTCTAAGAGAAGAAAAATCTAAGGGCTTTAACTCGCTGGCAGACTTAGAAGAAAGGAACGAGGGGCATAGATGGAGCCCCTGAGAAATGCGGACGAGATGGTTACCAATTTCAGTGGCAACGGCAAGAGGGTGTGCTATATCGACACCAGCAACCTGAAGAACAGGAGCCGGGTCGGGGAGAATTTACCACTTAATTTCCGCACTTTCTTCCAGACTGCACTCATCGAGAAGCCGAAGTGACAGTAGAAACGTAATCTCGCCAGCAAGTGCGTTTAGCATCACGTATGACACGACGAGCAATAGCTCTCTTCTGCTTGAAATCAAGGAGTCTCTCTGTGGTTCTGTTATATCGATACCTGCCCCATGCAGCACGTTTTCAAACGCACTGCCCGAGCACAAGCAGGAGACCACCAAGGCACGCACTTCTGAGGATGCTTGCCCGAGGTTTGGGGAATAGAATGTGAAGCCGCTGTGAAGATGGAGGACGAAAAGAGATGTAAAACCTCATCAATGGAGGACGAGATAGGAACCTCATGAAAGGCAGTAAGATGTGCGTAAAGGTCCCATTTCGCCCGGTCAAATTGCAGCGTGGGCAATGAGGAGGTGGAGAAAACAGAGGGGACTTAAGGATGATTGGGAAATGATCGCTGTCATGTAAGTCCGGGAGGACAGACCAGGTGAAGTCAAGGACAGTAGATGAAGAGCAGATGGAAAGATCGATGCAGGAGAAAGAATGAGTTCGGGGATCAAAATGGGTAGGAGTACCCGTATTTAAAACATGGAGGGAAGAGAAGCAAGAAATGCCTCCAACTGAATGCCACGGGAGTCACAGTGCGATCCTCCCAGAGAAAATGGTGTGCGTTAAAATCGCCGAGTAATAGAAGGGGTGGCGGTAAGGAAGAAACCAGAAAATCAACATCTGGGATAGACATTGCCCGCGAAGGGGAGAGATATAAAGAACAGAGTGTATACCACTTATTCAAGTGGATACGGGCTGCGTGTAATGTAAGGAAGAAGGAACATAGAGCTGACGGTATGGAACACCAGTGCGTATAAGAAGAGCACTTTCGTTAAAGGTTCCATCGGAAAAAGGATCCGATGAATATAACAAATCATAGCCTGAAAAGGGCCTGATAACAGTGGATTGTAATTTGGGTTCTTGCAAACAGACCCCAACAGGGGAAAACTGAGAGAGCAACACCTGAAGCTCACCCCGGTTACCCCTGAGGCCTCGGATATTCCACTGTAAATAAGCCATGATTTATGGAGAGAAAGATATAAGTGGAAGTGAGAGGAATCTATGGACTAGGGTTAGAAAAGTCCACGTGTGGAGGCAGCGGAAGACCTGTAATCAGAGAAGGAGGAGGACGTTGTGAAGGAAGGGGGTTGAGACGAAGAAGAGAGATGAGGAACCTCAGGTGGAGTAGTGTCCATCATCTGTCCAGTCTCTGTAATATATTCTGCAATAGCTTCCAGTGTTTCGGAAGTCAAAGATGCAGAATGTGGGACTACATTAGAAATGGAAGAAGAGTGAGCAACGATCGGGAGTCTATAGACTGCACTAAAGTAGAGGGTGAGGAGATAGAAGAGGAAACTGTCGAAGGGGCTTGGGAGGGGACAGGGGATGAAGGTAGTGTATGAGGAGGAGGATGAACCTCCACACACGTTATAGAACTAGTCAGAGGCGAAGGACCTGGCAGTAGGGATTTTTGCCGGGTTTATGAGAAGGAGGGGCGCTGAGGTTTAGTGAAGAACGAGGACGTGTAGACTCAGGATTGTGCGAGTGAGTAGAGGAAGGAGTGTGGACAGTATGGGAAGCCGAGGTAGGGACCTCGGAGCCAAGAATATCAAAAGGATTCGAGACAGGGGTGATTGCGGATGAGGCAACCACAGAGGAAGCCGTGGAAGTTGGGACCCCAGAAGCGGGCGACGTTTAGCAATGCGAGAATAAGAAATACGGGAAGTTTCCCTTGAAGGCGAAGATGAGAGACAGCCATAGCATAGGAGAAGCCTTCCGCCTCTTTGAGACAACGGATTTCCCGCTCATTCAGGTAAACCTGACAACGGCGAGAATATGAAGGATGTGCCTCATGACAGTTAAGGCAAGAGGGAGGTAGAGTACAAGAAGAACTGGCATGGTCGTCAGCACCACAGACTGGGTATTCGGCCATGGACCTGCAATATTTTGCTGGATGACCAAAACGCCAGCAGTTTCTACACTGCTGCGGTGTAGGGTCACCTTTCGAACTTGTAAACGTTGACCTGCAATGTAGACCGAAGGTGGCAGTTCTCGGCAGTCAAACGTTAAACGAGCTATATTGCAAGGATAACGTCTTCGCTATTGGCTGGGAGGACAAAAGTGTCAACTTTAAGGATAGGGAGTTCTTGGAGCTCAAGCTGCTCGAAAATGTCATCACCACATGTCTGGAAATTCCGTTGACAATGGTGTGGGGCAAAATGACAGAACCACAACAAGAATTGAGGGAATGGTGCTTGTCAATAGTAACAGGTGTATTGTCAATGGTCGTAAGAAGAGAAAGATCACGAGCTTGGCCAGCATTCTGGACCGTGATGATGCGAGTGCCGCTCGAGAGCGTGAAATGAGATGTTTTGACCAACATGGCGTAGTAGAGCCTTACCAATACTATGGTCTGAAAGATAGGTATTAGGAGAAGTTGGACGAAGAGTAAAAACTTTGTCCATTGAGTAGTTTGAAACAGAGAGTTTAAGGGGAGTGAGTGACGAGCTGGTCGTTTCTGCGATGAACGAGAAGGGAGTGTCGAATCGTCATGTGTGGGTCTTGGTCGTTTTGTGTGGGACCGGGGTGGTCCGATGGGAGACGGGCGAGGATTCGAAAATTGCCGCACCGTCGAGGAGAAGCCGGAATCAAGGTCAGAGAAGAGCGAAGGTCAGACGTATCGAAAGGCCAGTCGGGACCCGGTACCTGAAGCAGGTGACGAACCAGCACCAGCAAGAGGTACAGGGGCATGAGAGGTGTCCAAAGAGTCATCCGTTAACGAGGCAGGGTCAGTACTGGGTGCGGTATCAGGAAGGGGCCCGGGGTAGTGGGTTCATGGATTGGGTCAGCCATGGTTAGGTTACTTCTTTCTTTTTATTTTTAAGAAAAAAAGAAAGAAGAAAAGAAAATAAAAATAAAAAAAGAATAAAAAAGGGGGAACGTGGAGGAATAGGTCCTAGGAGGAATGAAAGGGAGCGCAAATCCCCTCCGTGCCCAAGAGGACCTCAACACCGCAAGTAGTGCAGATGCTGCATGGAACCCGTGCCATACCCTACCCTTCACGCCAGTAAACCAGCAATCCGGGATAGCAACCTCACATCCACCGAGCCATCTCGGCGGACAAAAGAGAGGCGGCCGGATATCGCCACAAAGCATACCGCCTTCGGCCACCACCCCGGAATCCGAAAGGTGGCCTCCAGAGATACACCCGTCGCCCGAAAGATACCCAAAGCCACCCCCGGGTGACCGGAGAGGGATCGGGACATCCCCAGGCGATCCAGATTCCACGGCAAACTACACCACCGCCAAGGACCTCAACAGAATGGGATGGACTACGATACCCTTCCCCTACCTAGGAACTAGAATGCCTGAGGAGAGAAGCTCCCAGGGTAAAACTGGGAAGGAAATAAGGGAGGGATGAGAGGAGGAGGAGGAAAGGGAAAAGGGAGGATGGGGAGATGGGAAAAGGAGGGGGATTGGGGGTATTAGGTTCGGTCTGAGGAAGAAGACCAAAAGGTCCAATTCCTCAGACCGATAGCCTCTTTACCACGTCAAGGAGCCCCCCTTAAAGAGGACAGGAAAGATAGTCTTAGCCGAGATATCACTGAATTATGAGCAAAAACTCAGGATGTCATAGTTTAGCGCTTCTTTTGATTATAATAATAATAATAATCAGGATGTCATACCAAACAGAAGAAGTACAAAGGGAACGAAAGGCCATACAGGACATTGCAAAAACCCAAAATATTTTTATTCCTATGCAAAATCTAAGCATCATTGAGAAGAGACTCGTGTACTGATGATGAACAGGAAATGAGTGAAATTCTAAAAGAACAGTATGAGTCAGTGTTTAGCAACCCACTAAATGGCAGCAAGGTAGAAACATTTTTCACTCCAGCAGAAGGCTGCACAGACCAACCAACTGACATTAGTACAAATCCCATAGATTTTGAAAAAGAAATGGATAACATGCCAACTCACTTAGCACATGGACCAGATTCATTTAATGCCCTATTTATAAAAAAGTGCAAAGCACCACTAGCACGAGCCCTCAGTATTCTTTGGAGAAAGAGCCTGGATTTAGGTGAAATACCAGAGACCTTAAAGAGTACAGACATAGCTCCTTTGCCTAAGGGAAGTAGTAGAGCACTAGCTAAAAATTACAGACCAGTAGCCCTAACTTCCCACATCATAAAAATCTTTGAAAGAGTGATGAGATGTCAGATTACAAATTTTACGGAACAGTAAATACCCAGGCACAGTAACCCTCACCATAATAATGAGGGAGTGATGAGTTAATGTTGAGTTGCTACGATGCAAGAGAGGGTGGGAGTGAATAAGTGAGAGAGGCAGGTATTCAAGTTGTTACCCACCCCTATACCTGTCCCTCCCATTCCTCCCACACCACACACTTATGTACATTAGTAAGTGGAGAACATATGTAAAGAGTAGTGTAGTGAATATGATTCAAGAAAGGTGGGAGTCAACAGGACAATGAAAAAGAGGATACAGTCCAGCTGCTGTGTGCCCCCTATACATCAGTACTGCACTATCCTATTCCCTATACAGTATTGTAACTCTGTACAAAAAGTGTAATGAAACAGTAGTGAATACATATGTGATAAATATTCTAAGTTAAAAATTAAATTATTATAGAATATTATGGCTCAGAAATGCATTTCTAATTATAACAAAGAGGTATGTGGGAAAATAGGTTTCAGGAACACGTGATCATCAGAAGTTGGGGCTCCACTATATTTAACCACAAATAAGTAAATTAGAAAAACAGGCCATAATACAAATGGCATCAAGGTGGCCAAGAAAAAATAGAAAATGTGTAATAGTTGATGTTAATCACTCTTGGTGGGAGAATGTGTTATATAAAAGAAGCCCTGTATCAAACAGTGCTGAGTCACAATATAAGACTTAGACAATAAATATTGATGGCATCAGATATGTTTACAAAAAACTCCACAGTCAAATGAACATAGGTTGGAGTAAGAGAAATTTTCCATTTTAACTAGAATTTTCAGTTATGAAGAATTTAGATACATAAATAAGGTGTAACTGTACAATGTTTAGCATGCAACTATTCAGGTACAATTCCAAAATAAAATAAGCCATTTTTAATACATATCTTAATATTAATACCTAGAAAATATATAAATTAAAGACTAGAATAATGACTAGAAAAACTATATATTGAGCAAAGCACTTTGAACATATGAAAATGGTAATGTACGTATGTAACAGTAGCCAAAAATTCTTAAGCGAGGAATAATAGTAAAAATTTACATTAGTTTAACATAAGTTTTAACATAAATACTACAGTGGTATAGATCATATAAACTTACAAACAAGAATTATTTTGAAGGTGGTTTACAGTTTTATGTTTGTAAATTTAAACAGCAGATATTATATAAGCTTGGCTTGGCTATTCATGTTCAGAAATATGAATCAAAATCACGCCATTCTCTAGCTAGAAGAAGAGATGAAGCAAAGAGCCAAGTGCTACATAATGTATGAGAATTACATTCAATGATTACATTCTTTTTTCTACTAGTGGGCTGCACCTCACCACTTGACAGTAGTATATAAGTCTCCATACTGTTGCTTTAACTTCACATTGTTCCAGACTATGAAGCAAAACTCTTCTCCAGGCTGAGGGACTGACCACCTCAAAACTACATCTTCAAGTTCGATGGACTGATTACATCGTCTTCACATCTCCACTGCTTCTGCTAACTCTTCTGTACTTGACTGAAGAAGCCTACTGTGTAGGCGAAACGTTTCGGAATAAAGATACCTAACTGTTGCACATGTGTCTTATAAACCAGCCTGTGATTATTTCAAATTTTATCCTTTGTTTTAAAATAACTATAAAAGATAATTTATTCTTGACACATTTAACTAATATTCAAAACTATATTAAAACTAAATTTTTGATATCTCAAAAGTTAATACATGTATTTTAAAATTATAATTTACTTGTTATAGTATATACTTCAATGTCCTTTTCTTTGTAAATAGTGTTACTGTAGTTGTGATATTTATGGAACACTTTCACTGCATAGTTCACACAGTGCTCACAGCCATAAAAAAATATGTACAACACAATAAAAGCAAGGATAAAATTAACAAACAATAAAAGCAAGGATAAAATTAACAAACAATAAAAGCAAGGATAAAATTAACAAACAATAAAAGCAAGGATAAAATTAACAAACAATAAAAGCAATAGTATAGTGGTACCAACACTCTTATATGGGTGTGAAGCCTGGGTTGTAAATGCTGTAGCGAGGAGGCGGCTGGAGGCAGTGATGTCCTGTCTAAGGGCAGTGTGGTGTAAATATTATGTAGAGAATTCGGAGTGTGGAAATTAGGTGTGAAGTTACTAAAAGTATTAGTCAGAGGGCTGAAGAGGGGTTTTTGAGGTGGTTTGGTCATTTAGAGAGAATGGATCAAAGTAGAATGACTTGGAGAGCATATAAATCTGTAGGGGAAGGACAGCGGGGCAGGGGTCGTCCTCGAAAAGGTTGGAGGGAAGGGGTAAAGGAGGTTTTGTGGGCAAGGGGCTTGGACTTCCAGCAAGCATGCATGAGCATGTTAGATAGGAGTGAATGGAGACGAATGGTTTTTGGGACCTGACAAGCTGTTGGAGTGTGAGCAGGGTAATATTTAGTGAAGGGATTCAGGGAAACCGGTTAGCCGGACTTGAGTCCTTTAACCCTTTGACTGTTTCGGACGTATATTTACGTCTTACGAGCCAATGTTTCGGACGTATTTATACGCCTAAATTCTAGCGGCCTCAAATCAAGCAGGAGAAAGCTGGTAGGCCCACATGTGAGAGAATGGGTCTGTGTGGTCAGTGTGCGCAGTATAAAAAAAATCCTGCAGCAAGCAGTACATAATGAGAAAAAAAACTCTGACCATTTTTTTAATTAAAACGCCGTCTTTGAGGTGTATTTTCGTATAGTATTTATGGTTGTATTCTCTTTTTCATGGTCTCATGTGATAGAATGGGAAACATATTACAGGAATAGAGATGAATTTGATTAGTTTCATGATGTAAACGATCTTGAAATTGAGCTCAAAGTAGCGGAAATGTTTGATTTTTGCCAATGTTCAAAAGTAAACAAATCACACCATGAGTCCAATACACATCAACTGGTGAGTCTAATATTCTTTCACAAGTGCACAGATATTATTTATACAGTTCTTACAATAATGCAATAGTCTGCATAACAATAAATCTTCTATTTTTTGTATGAATAAAAAATCAAAATAGAAAGCAAGAGTAATGTAAGAGGGGCCTAAAGACATGACTAATGAACAGATAACATCTTATTTTAGTGCTAGGGATGTCTGCATTGTTTATTCTGGACCGTATTTTGAAATTGACATCTTTTTATTTTGCATGAAATTGGCAAAATTGCCATTTTCTGACCACTTTATTGGGTAGTTGAAATCGGTAAATTGGTGATTTCTTGTACTCAATCGATAGAACAAATGGAGTTCTAAAGAAATAGCTATGAGTTTGGTTGACTGTCCCAATGGAATTATCCTAAAATAGGGCTCAAAGTCGGCGAAATCGCCGATGCGTATATATCACTGACATCGCTAACTTTGCGAGAGCGTAATTCCGTAAGTTTTTAATCAAATTTCATACTTTTGGTGTCATTACAATCGGGAAAAGATTCTCTATCATTTCATAAGAAAAAATAATTTTTTTTTTTCCAAAATTTTCCGACATAGAATGACAGTTTCAGAATGGGGCCTCCGACAGTCAAAGGGTTAAATGGGAAGTACAATGCCTGCACTTTAAAGGAGGGGTTTGGGATATTGGCAGTTTGGAGGACTTCTAAACTGTCGTATCTGAGCGCCTCTGCAAAGAGGCACTCATGTATGAGTGAGGTGAAAGTGTTGAATGATGATGAAAGTATTTTCTTTATAGGGATTTTCTTTCTTTTTGGGTCACCCTGCCTTAGTGGGAGACGGCCGACTTGTTGAAAAAAAAAAAAAAAAAGGAAGGATAAAATTAACAAAAAATTAACAAAATCAATGAACATAAACACTCATCACAAATAAATACTATTATACCAAGTTAAAATAATCAGCATCAATTAGAAACCCCATTAAATTATGAATCTCAAAAGATTCTCTCCCCAAAAAAGTTCCCCGAGGCACCCTACAAGCTCCTCAGTAATTATAGATACCACGATGAAGGGCTTCTCTTCTAAATACCTTGGATGTTACACCACAGAATACAAGACGATCAAAAGTGTTTCCTACTAGATGTTATGTATTTATTGCTGTAATGACTTACTGGTATGAGATAATCAAAGTAAAACCTTAAAAACTTACATAAATTTAAAGTTTCAGCATCACTTTAATTACATATGACAGTACTCAAGGCCATGCTTTCCTCAGTCAAATAGTACTTCGCATTCATTACTTTTCAAAGTGTTGCAAATCAAATTTTACATTTTTTTAATAATTTTCTCATACCATTGGATGTCATATTTTGTTATAAAAGTAATATAAATATTTATATTTTCTCTTGCCTAAAAATACTAATTAGCAATCAGACTTAAATGAATTTTCAAAATATTGTTAGGGAATTATCATGATTATTTGTTGTAAAAGCTCATTTATATACATATAAAACTGTTATATGTTTAACACCCTTTTCACAAAAAATCTATTCTAATAATCATATGGCAAACCTTTGCCTGGAAATATAAAATTAGTTTGAGACACAACTCTTGTTAGAATACAGCCAAGTCTCGATTAGTGAGAGTTTGAACAATGTGAATTTTGATTAAGTGCAAAATTAATTAATTAACCCTTTACCAGGCCACGCATCAAATTTGAGACACTGCAACATTTGCAACCTATATTCTGATAATATAAGCAATTCTAAGACATATTTATTTGTGTTCATTTGTCAAGTTTATTTATTTTAGGGGCCTCTTAAATACCCTCTATGGCAGAATCAAATATGAGGCACACCTGGCCTGGTAAAGGGTTAATGCTAGTTCCCAAGCTCTTCAAATCATGTGCAAAAATAACACGTAATTTGAGGTGCGAATTTGTATAATGCGACCACTTCGAGGGATTCATTATTCACACTAATCAAGACATAGCTATATACATGATATGGCCACAACTTCTGCAATAATGCCTTAATAACTAAACAGGCATTTTTATCTTCATAGAAAGTTAGAGGCACTTTTCAAGGCCTTTATTAAAAAGCCAATTACATACTAGACACAAACCTACATTGCTACATACCTTGAAATAAACCAGATAAGCTAATTCTACAAATTTTATATGAAGAAACAAAACACTTGCAACTATAACTAATTTCTGGTCATTAATGAAAAAAGAGGATTAATCAGTAATCAGTTTCTTTAAAGTACTTCTTTAGAGGCTCTTGGTTACCTCTCTTCCCCAAAACTGAGTCACATTTATATGATGTGGGATATCCCATGGATTGTCCTTTGGTGACAACTGTCATCCTTGCCTAGTTCCTGGATGAAAAGCCAAGTATTTTCTTTGGTTTCAGTGGTGAGGACACTTCCTTCCTTGTCAAAATCTTAAGTGCTGAATGACTCCAACAGGTTCAGCATATTTTCATAATTAAAAACAATAGATTTTGGTAAGATCTTTAACTTTACTAACAAAAAGTTTTAAGTCAAAACATAAGTTACTCCAAGATAGTGTCTGAGAGTCTGCATTGAAAATGAAGTTGAATCTGAGCTTATTTTTAAATTGTAAGAAAACAAATAAACAATAAATAACAGACACACAAATTTACTATAGTTAATAACGATGTTTTGATCTAAAACTGTTCTGTTAACCATGTCATGTTATACTAAACTGATCTGTATAAACTCAAGTAGAGAAATGCCTTTGTGCAGTACAGCGCAGTATTTACACACAACACAAGATCAGAGCATTATAAGGTGGACCTACTTTCACCTCATGTAATGCTTAAAACTTATGTCATGCTAGTGTAGGAGGAACCCTAGAAGTGTGGTTAAGCTCTTGATCACTTGCTGCACTAGCAGATCCATTTAGCATTAGTGGAGCAGTCTTGTGGTAGCGTCTCAAGAAGGATTTCTTCTTGGAGGGTTTAATTGTAGATTCCAACTCCAATTGTTCTCCTAAAAGAAGTAATACTTTGTTTAAACATTACTGTATTTAAAATACTGTACATTATTATGGATTATAAAATAAATGAAAGAAAAATAGTGAAAGAAGCAATAATCGCACACAATTTTTTACATATAGAATGCATAAAATGATCACCAGTCACTGCTAATTTCAACCTCCATGCATTCTGTATGCTGTAATTGTTTCGAAGTCTTTGTGGTTTTTGTTCTTCCCATACCTGATCAGCTGAAATTTGTCACCACTTAATATTGAGTTATTTTCATTTGACCACTAGAAGTCTTATTGATATTGACATTCAGTTTGGAAACAAAGCTACAAATGTTCCACTTAACATAACGCTAAATGGTTCACCCATCACAAGGCTCACAGAGGGAAAATTCCTAGGAATCCACCTTGACAGTAGTCTTAAATTCCAAACACACATACAACAAATTTCCAAGAAAATCTCAAGGACAGTAGGTATATTATCTAAGATACGCTATTATGTGCCTCAACCAGCTCTCATTGCACTATATCATTCTCTTATCTACCCTTATCTCACCTATGGAATCTGTGCATGGGGCTCAACAACATTAAATCACCTTAGACCACTCATAACCCAGCAAAAGGCTGCAGTCAGGATGATGATAAATTCCCACTCTAGACAGCATACTCCACCTATATTCAGAACCTTAAAACTACTCACCATAAAAAATATTCATACCTATTCATGTGCCTTCTACATACATAAAACTCTACATGCTAATATCAACCCTGCGCTCAGAATTCTCCTCAACAACTTTAATAGGTCCCACGAACATGACACAAGACACAGATCACTATTTGACATACCCGAGTCCATACTAACCAATGTAAAAATTCTATGCACATAAAGGGCCCCAGAATCTGGAATTCATTACCAGTAAATATCAAGTTAACCTTGTCGGAAAATCAATTCAAGACTCTTCTCAAAAATCACCTACTCACCCTATACTAAATACTCATACTGTAACAAACTTCCAAACCCAATATTATTTTACTTAAGATGATCTCAATTTGATATGTTCATCCTCCTTAACACTTGTTGCAATTTCATATCATTTTGTCATTTAATATCTTATAGTATCATCATTTTCTTAATTTGAAATAAAATATATATCTAGAAGAAACTCTAAAAACTATTTCTAGTATTGTTATTATACTAGTATAGCATCAACATACTGTAATTTGAAATAAATTCTACAACTAGATTAAACTCAACCAATTTCTCTTGTATTGTCTTTTAATAGTATGTATAACCATTTAATAATTTAAATAATACAGAACTAGAATAAACTCAATCAATTTCTTTAGCATTAAGTACTTAGTGAATAAGTCTCTAGAATAAAGTGCCCCTAATGCCATGGCATGCCAGTGGCTCTCCTTGCATTACAGTTTTATAATTGTTTTATAATTGTAACTACCAATAACATTGTACACTTGTAACATGCATTGAAATAAAAATTATTATTATTATTATTATTATTATATCAATTAAGTTTTCCAATGGGAAAATGAAAATAGCACGATGTTCAATAGTGACAAATTTCAATTGTTTAGGTATGGGAGGAACGAAAACCACAAAACAAGCATAGTTAACAGAATGCAGGTAGACCATATCATAGAGCGTAAGGAACAGATAAAATATTTAGAAATAATTATGTCACAGCATGTCATTTGGAAAACATAATATTGAAATGCAGTAAAGGCCAGGAAAAATGACAGATCAGGCTTCAGAAATAATGCCAGTGATGGTACTTTTTGTATCACACATGCTCTCATGACATGAATATTGTTTTGTGCTCGCAGTGCCTTTCAAGGCATAAGAGATAGTGGAACTGCAAATTTTTTTTTTAACAAACTGGCTGTCTCCCAATGAGGCAGGGTGACCTGAAAATGAAGAAACACTTTCACCATCACTCACTCCATTACTGTCTTGCCAGAGGGGTGCCGATACCACAGTTCAAAACTGCAAATATCCTTACCCCTCCTTCAGAGTGCAGGCATTGTACTTCCCATCTCCAGGGCTCAAGTCCTTCTAACCAGTTTCCTGAATCCCTTCATAAATGTTACTTTGCTCACACTCCAACAGCACGTTGTCATAAAAACCATTTGCCGCCATTCGCTCCTTTCTAACACACTCATGCATGCTTGCTGGAAGTCTAAGCCCTTAGCACACAAAACCTCTTTTACTGTCGATTAAGACGGTAGTTATGTTCTTGAAAATGACGTCTAAACAAAGAAATCACTTATAACAAACTGAGAAACATATGGGAAAAATAGGACCTTCAAAATGGCACAAACTTTTTTTAGGTATCAAAATTGTAAAAAAAAAAAAAACGTAATTGTAGTCGGTTGCCATGATGCATTATGTTTAATACATTATTTACGGATACAAATGTTACCTTAAATTGTGGATGCTGGTGTATGTCGATGGTTTTGAAAGGACTGGAGAGGGATGCTGTGGTGCTACTAGGAAGAGGTGGAAGGTAGTAGCTCATTATCCAAGGTGGATGGTTGAGGCTCTGGCGCTGATGTTGATGGTTGTACTAGGGTATCAAGAAATTCTGTAATGTGTCGCTGGTCTCTTGTACCCTGCAGTACTTTATACAGCTGACAAGACATCATCAGCTGCTTTAGACCTCATTTCAGAGCAGTTCTTCTAGATTTGTCAGGGTCCTCTTCAGTGAAAAAGTTTGCTAGTTTAGCAGAAACATGAAATTGCTTATGTAACTGTTGCAATGTTAACTGTTTTTCTTCGGGTTCTTCCTCATCTTTCTCTGTTATCTGCCTCCCTTGTATCTGTGCACTGAGCTCTGCCAGCATTTCCTTTGGACTTCTGTCTTTGTCATCGTTTTTTAAGAGTTCATTCACATCATCTTCCTGCATATCTTCAAAGCCTTCACCTGGCAATCTCCTTGTCAGCTGAACAATTTCCTGCATCTGGCTCTCAAGCAAGGGAGAAAACCTGTAAAATTATTCACCACAATAGGCCATAACTTTTCTCAGCCTGCATTTAATGTTGACTGGGACACTCCATTCCATGCACTTCTGACATAGCTGATGGCATCTGCAATGTTAAATTTATGCCAAAGTTTGGTACTGCAAGCTCAGAGTCGGCATCCATTGCTGCAACAGATTTCCGCATCACTTTTCATGTTTAGTTACACTTCAAAAACCTAATAATTCCACGATCCAGTGGCTGTATTAAAGATGTTGCATTTGGTGGTAAAAACACAACATTTACATGTGGATGAACATCCAACAAAAGTGAAGAGAACCTTCAGTGCAAGGTTCTTGCTGCACAGGTAAAGCATAACTTTGGGAATACTAAAGTGATGCTTAAACTTGTCAATAAATAATTCCTCAAGTCATCCTTGTTGACTGGTTTGACCTCCAAAGAACTGGTAAGGTGAGAGGAAAAAGCTCCTGCAGTCCAGTCCTGTGGCACTCCATATTTTTTCCCCCTGAACCTGCACCATCATTGACGAATTTCACAGTCATGATCGATTAAAATGTCACAATTTTGCAACAACCACATATCAAAAAGTCCTATATCTCATCTTAATTGATGGTCTACTGTACTCAATAAAGCATCTAAACTATTTTAACTGCCTCAAAGCACTCGATTGTTCTCTTTGGAATAAATTAGATTTTTTTTTAACACCGGTCATCTCCCACAGAGGCAGGGTGACCTGTAAAAGAAGAAACGAATGTTTTTCTTCTTTTTACATTTAATAATTTATACAGAAGGGGTTACTAGCCCCTTCGAGAGAGATCTCTGATAATATACATATGAAAGATAACTGAGAGTCTAGTCCCTAACCATCTCATTATTTTAACATCTTACTGTAGAGAAAAATACAAGAGAAGGTGTGAAATAAGTTAAGTGAAGAGTTGGGCTATGGATACAATTAGAGAACATTGTGTTAACATCCATTCCACAAGACTTTTCAACATATTACCAGCAGATATCAGAAATATTGCCAGAACGATGATTAAGTTCTAAAGAAGTTTAATGGCTTCCTTCTACTAGTGTGTATGTTGTATAGGATACACACATCGTGTATTCTGAGATTCGAGATTCATACTACGATTTATTAAGAGAGCTTGATGCTAGAAAGAGAAAAATTATGGTAGAGAACTTAGTGTGATTCAACAGATGGAGAACTTTTTAAAGGAACTGTCAAGTCATTAATGAAATATTAACAAAATTGCTTGGTAGTTTACAGTGATAGTTGTATACAAAACTGTAAAATAATGAAACTATAAAATGGAGTACAATGGTACTCAGCAGAGTTACACTTTAGAACTTTAAAATAAAAGGAATATACAATAACAATTTAATGTTCACTTTTAATTTCCTTCTTTTATACTATATATTTTTTTTCAATAAGTCGGCTGTCTCCTACCGAGGCAGGGTGACTCAAATTCATCCACTAATCTTTGCAACTCTTCTTCAGAATCTCCCAAAAGCACCAGGTCATCATTAAAAAGCAACTGTGACAACTCCAATTTGGATTAGAGTCTTTATCTTCCAATCTCACACCCTCTCCCCAATACCCCTGCATTCACTTCTCTTACAACTGCAGCTATAAATATTTTAAATAACCATGGTGACATCACACATCCCTGTCTAAAGTCTACTTTTACTGGAAAATAATCTCCCTCTCTCTCTCTCTCTCCTACATACTCTAACCTGAGCTCTTTATTTTTTTTTATCACATCGGCCATTTCCCACCGAGGCAGGGTGACCCAAAAAGAAAGAAAAAACTTTCATCATCATTCAACACTTTCAACATCACTCATACATAATCACTGTCTTTGCAGAAGCGCTCAGACTGCCAATATTCTAAAACCCTCCTTTAAAGTGCAGGAATTGTAGTACTTCCCATTTCCAGGACTCAAGTCCAGCTAACCAGTTTCCCTGAATCCCTTCACAAAATATTACCCTGCTCACACTCCAACAGCTTGCCAGGTCCCAAAAACCATTTGTCTCCATTCACTCCTATCTAATATCCTTGTAAAAACTCTTAACTGCTTTCAGTAACCTACCACCTATTCCATACACTTGCAACATCTGCCACATTGCTCCCCTATCCTATCATATTATTTTTTCTTTTTAACACATAGGCCGTTTCCCACCAAAGCAGGGTGGCCCGACAAAGAAAAACTTTCATCATCATTCACTCCATCACTGTCTTGCCAGAGGCGTGCTTACATTACAGCTACAAAACTGCAACATTAACACCCCTCCTTCAGAGTGCCAGCACTGTACTTCCCATCTCCAGGAATCAAGTCCGGCCTGCCGGTTTCCCTGAAACCCTTCATAAATGTTACCTTGCCTACACTCCAACAGCATGTCAAGTTCTAAAAACCATTTGTCTCCATTCGCTCCTATCTAACACGCTCACGCACGCTTGCTGGAAGTCCAAGCCCCTTGCAAACAAAACCTCCTTTACCCCCTCCCTCCAACGTTTTCTAGGCCGACCCTTACCCCGCCTTCCCTCCACTACAGATTTGTGCACTCTCGAAGTCATTCTATTTTGTTCCATCCTCTCTATATGTCCAAACCATCTCAATAACCCCTCCTCAGCTCTCTGGATAATAGTTTTGGTAATCCCACACCTCCTCCTAATCTCCAAACTATGGATTCTCTGCATTATATTCACACCACACATTGCCCTCAGACATGACATCTCCACTGCCTCCAGCCTTTTCCTTGTTGCAACATTCACAACCCATGTCTCACACCCATACAAGAGTGTTGGTATAACTATCATATTATTATTATTATTATTATTATTATTACAGTGGTACCCCGAGTTTCGAACTTTCTTCATTCCAGAATGCTGTTACCGAACGAATCTGTTCCCATAAGGAATAATGTAAATTAGATTAGTCTGTTTCAGACCCCCAAAAAATACACTTACAAAAGCACTTACAATAATAAACTTACATAATAGGTCGAGTTGGGAGCAGTTCGAAACTCGGAGTACCACTGTATTATGTAAAAATGGCAAACTACAAAGCAAAAAGCATTTAAGTACTTACCTTTAACATAGCTGATGATTGAAGGATTGGATGCAGTACGGATAGTGAATGGGCTGGTGCTTTCTCTTAGTACTTGATTAGAAAGTGAAGAAATATCAAACATTTCATCATCAGAATCAATTGGAACACATTCATCAGCTCTCTCTTCATTTGAGAGATCGAGTTTTGGAGCACTACACGCTGCAAGTTAAAATATATATATCTATATACTATATAAATAAGACAACTTTTATATCCAAGACTGCTACAAAATGAAAAGTGTGGATAGCGAGGTGCATGAGAATGTAAAAAAAAAAAAAAAAAAATGCTCACATAAGTTAGATAAATCTTAAATAATACAGGTCGGGCATCACAAATCCGGCAATCAGTCATCTGGTTCCATCAGTTATTCGGCACTAATTTCGGCTAGCAAAATTTCAAATTTCCAGGGTCACCACACCAACCTGCTGGTACTGTTTGGTGGCACTAATTGCTGCATAAGTCATTCCAATTTCTTTTTCTCCAATTATTGTTATAACCTGCTTTCTTTTAGCCCTAGCCATGGTTCCAACGAATAAAAGAAATGCTTCTCGTTGTACTGTACATTGTCCATAAAAGATAAGGTGGCTTTGAAGCCACTGTCGGTTGCCATGAGCTCAGTCTCATGATTCAGGGGAATAGTACCTTGAAATTGAGCTCAAAGTAGCGGAAATGTTCGATTTTTGCCGATGTTCAATGAACTTTCTTGTGTAAGTCAAGTTGGTTAACTTTATTAAGTGTATTCTAACTTAACCACTCTGTAATCCGGCAAACTCAATAATCCAGCACACTACAGGTCCCAATGATGCCGGATTTGTGATGGTCGACCTGTACCATGAATGACAGCCATGTTCCTGTGATATAAATATCCAGGCAGTCATGTTCCTGTGATATATACGTACAAATATATAGTAGTCCCCCCCCGTATTTCCAGGGATACATTTCAAGACCTACCATGGATATCCGAAACGGTTGTTTTTCATTTACATACATACCTATTAGTACAAGATTCCCAACTACCCATAAAAGGATAAGTCCACAGAACACCTTGGGTTGTTTCTTCCATTCTGAATATATCATATACCATGTATAAAATTCCCATCTCCAGGACTCAAGTCCAGCCTGCTGGTTTCCTGAATCCCTTCATAAATGTTACTTGCTCAACTCAACAGCACGTCAGTATTAAAACCATTTGTCTCCATTCACTCCTATCAAATACGCTCACGCATGCTTGCTGGAAATCCAAGCCCCTCGCACACAAAACCTCTTTTACCCCCTCCCTCCAACCTTTCCTAGGCCGACCCCTATCCCGCCTTCCCTCCACTACAGATTTATACACTCTCGAAGTCATTCTGTTTCGTTCCATTCTCTCTACATGTCCGAACCACCTCAACAACCCCTCCTCAGCCCTCTGGATAATAGTTTTGGTAATCCCGCACCTCCTCCTAATTTCCAAACTCCGAATTCTCTGCATTATATTCACACCACACATTGACCTCAGACATGACATCTCCACTGCCTCCAGCCTTCTCCTCGTTGCAACATTCATCACCCATGCCTCACACCCATATAAGAGTGTTGGTATAACTATACTCTCATACATTCCCCTCTTTACTTCCATGGACAAAGTTCTTTGTCTCCACAAACTCCAAAGTGCACCACTCACCCTTTTCCCCTCATCAATTCTATGATTCACCTCATCCTTCATAGACCCATCTGCTGACATGTCCACTACCAAATATCTGAATACATTCACTCCTCCATACTCTCTCCCTCCAATCTGATATCCAATCTTTCGTCACCTAATCTTTTTGTTATCCTCATCACCTTACTCTTTCCTATACAGTGGTCCCCCGCCTAACGAGCACCCCGGAAATCGTACAATTATGTAAGTATAATATTGTAAGTGCTTGTGGAAGTGTATTTTTGGGGGTCTGAAATAGACTAACCTATGTGACATTATTTCTTAAGGAAGTAAATTCGTTCGGTAATGGCACTTGAGCAGGCTTCTGGAATGAATTTTGCTCGTTAGGCGGGGGGACCACTGTATTCACTTTCAATTTTCTTCTTTTACATACCCTATCAAATTCATCCACCAACCTCTGCAACTTCTCTTCAAAATCTCCCAAAAGCAGTGTCATCAGCAAAAAGCAACTGTGACAACTCCCACTTAGTATTTGATTCTTTGTCTTTTAACCCCACACCTCTTGCCAAGATCCCTCGCATTCACTTCTCTTACAACCCCATCTATAAATATATTGAACAACCACGGTGACATCACACATCCTTGTCTAAGGCCTACTTTTACTGAGAAATAATCTCCCTCTCTCCTACACACTCTAACCTGAGCCTCCCTATCCTCATTAAAGCTCTTCACTGCTTTCAGTAACCTACCTCCTATTCCATACACCTGCAACATCTGCCACATTGCCCCCCTATCCACCCTATCATACGCCTTTTCCAAATCCATAAATGCCACAAAAACCTCTTTACCCTTATCCAAATACTGTTCACCTATATGTTTCACTGCAAACACTTGGTATACAGTGTCTGGACTCTGAAGGAGGGGTGTTAACCCTTTCAGGGTTCGTGCCGTAGTTCTACGGGATTTGAGTTCTGGGTCCAAACCGCAGTTCTACATCATGAGCTCAAGCTCACTCAGATAAGCTTTGAGCGGTAAATTTGGGCCTAGATATGAGAGAATACATCTATGTGGTAAGTGTGCACCACATAAAACAAATCCTGCAGCACACAGTGCATATTGAGAGAAAAAAACTGAAACCGTAATTTTCGATTAAAACAGCGACTTTGCAGTGTTTTTTCGTATACTTTTTATAGTTATATTTGCGATTTCTTGGTCTCATTTGATAGAATGGAAGATATATTACAGATATAGAAATGATTTTGATTGGTTTTAGTACTGGAAATGGCTTGAAACTGAGCTCAAAATAGCGGAAATGTTAAATTTTTGCCGATGTTCAAGAGTAAACAAATGACCTCACACGTCTAATACGCGCCAGCTTGTGGGTCTAATATACGTTCACAAATGTGGTGATATTATTTGTACAATTATTATAATATTACATAACAGTAAATCTTCCATTTTTTGGTTTGAATAAAAATTCATTATGTGAATAAAAAATCAAAATGGAATTCATTTGTAAAGACTGAAAACGTAACTAATGAACAGAGGAAATGTTAGTTTAGTGCCAAGAATGCCTGCATTGTTTATTCTGCACACTATTTTGAAATTGGAATATTTTGAACTCTGAGTTAAATTGGCTAAATTACCAATTTCCAATCACTTTATTTTGGAGTTTAAACAGTTAACTGGGCGATTTCTTGTGCTCAATCGATAGAATAGAAGTAATACTAGTGAAATAGCTAAGAATTTGGTCGACTGGAATAATGTAATTGGCCTAAAATGGGAGTCAAAGTAGGCAAAATCGCCGATGCGTAAATATCGCTGACACATCAAAATTCGCGAGAGCATAATTTCGTAAATTTTCAATCAAATTTCGTACTTTTTGTTTTATTACCTTCAGAAAAATATTCTCTACCATTTCATAAGAAAAAATAAGAATTGTTTTTTTTTTTAAATTCTTGGACAATGGCGCACCCCTTCTAAAAATGGCCTTGGACCCTGAAAGGGTTAATGTTGCAGTTTTTAACTGTAGTGTAAAGCACCCCTCTGGCAAGACAGTGATGGAGTGAATGATGATGAAAGTTTTTCTTTTTCAGGCCACTCTGCCTTGGTGGGAATCGGCTGATGTGTTAATAAAAAAAAAAGTAGAGAATTACCACTTTTTCACTAATGGCAAGCACTTCACAGCTTCTCTGAGGCTTTGAAGAACTGCCACCATCACTACTTTTGTGCTTTGGTGCCATTATTAAGTAAAATTAAGGGTCATTTTCGAGCCACAGTAAACAGTGGATAACTAAAACCGCAGAAACGGAATCTGCAAATACAGGGGTTCTACAGTACTATATCAGACAGTCATGTTCCTGTGATATATGCATCCAGAAGTCATGTTCCTGTGATACATATACCCAGATAGTCTTGCTTCTATGATACATGTTGCCAGGATCTGCTCCTATCTATCACACAGTATGCTACCGACCTAAATTGGCATTTTCCTTTAACCAAAAATATACCCTCGATTTATACCCCTCACATGAACATATCCCTATTTTTCAATAATAAAATGAAGAAAGATCAAGAATACTATGGTATTGTTGTTGTTTATATTGGTATTGCTGCTGCTGGATTGAAGGTTTTGACAGCCCTAGGACCACATGAACATGGCTGCTAAGACGTATGGGAAGCATTGACCACATCACAGCTTACTGACACACCACTGACCCTGAGGAAGGTGCAGGTGGAGTCTAGGTTGTCATGATGGTCTGACTATCAATCCAATTCCTTGCTAGAAGTGAAAAGCAACAGGTGGGGCACACCATAAGAAAAGAAAGACTTACAGAGAAAGGTCTGAGCAGCATGGAACAGTGGAGATGAGCAGGAAGTGCTGGGAGGAACACCACCCCCATGAAGAACTTTAGTTTCTGTTATTTTTGTTGTTGATGCTGTTGTTTTTGTTGTTGCTGTTTCTGCTGTTTTTGTTGCTGTTGTTTCTGTTTGTGTTACTGCTGTGATAGCCCAGAGAGCAGTATGAAACTACTTGCTATAGGTCTGGAGCCATTTATTATATTTTACTTATTTTTTAAAAAAAAGTGTATTTTACTAAATCTTTTAAGATACTACTTAATTTATATTTACTATAATTATTAAATTTTAAAAAAAACCTAGGTGAAAACAAAAACTTAAGAAGGCATCAGTACTTGCACATTGATCATGTTATGTATTGTGCAAGTATTTTAGTCATTCATCTCTGCTGTACACCACTGATATATACTCGGTCACCATTTACAACTACCGTAATTAGGAATATTTTTATAGGATTATTATCTCTTATGATTGTGATGCTTGTAAAATGCCTAACAGTACTGAATACAAGAAGTTTGTAAGATTCACATATCATCTTACATGTTCATGAGAAAAGAAAAGACCAGCAATCCTGCCAGAGTACAAAACATTTAACAAGCTTCTGTTTCACAGTCATATGACAGAATGACAGCAACTTTCTGGATGTTGCTATCTACTAACTTACACTAGTCAAGATAAAGAAAGCCAACAAAATGATGAATGTGTTGTTTTATCAAATAAGGAAGTCTGACATGAGGTTAGACTGTGAGGGTAGAAGAACCCTTGAAACCTGTCACAGTCATGTAATCTCACTTGCAATGGATCTGGAACATACTAGCTAGGGAAGCAGCCACATTACTGTGGCACATATGCTCATATTAGCTAAGTACACATGACAACTGAGCCCTGACAATGATGTTCTTGTGACACTAATACCCAGACAACTACAGTGGTACCTCGGTTAACGATGGTCCTCAAACTCGCCCTTTTATGTAAGTTTATTTTTTTAAATGTGTTTGTAAGCGTATTTTTGGGGGTCTAAAAGGACTAGTCTATTTTACATTATTCCTTATGGGGATAAATTAGTTTGGTAATGGCACTTGAACAGCATTCTGGAACAAAAATATCGTTAACCGAGGTACCACTGTAGTTAATATGACAGTACAGATTGAAAAACATATTTGTGACAGTTATCCTATGACAAAGATATTTCCATGAAAAACGTGATTAAAAAAAGTTATGATACTGATTCATTAGGGTGTAATAGATCTTTATTTCTTTCAACACGTCGGCCGTTTCCCACCGAGTGTAATAGATGTCCTTATGAAAATACCTCCCAGTTATAATACACTCTAGCTTCAACTTTGCTTGTGTTTCGCTACAAGTCCAACACCACAAGTGTCTTACAGTGAGCAGGAATTACCTGAAACTAACCTTATCATTTGCTTTGTAGTATGGTCACAGACCAGGCTTCCCTGTTGACAACCTGATCAGTGAGGCTGTTAGTGCTTGCCAAATGTAGTTAAAACCTAAGGATTTTATACACTCCATCATACTCAGTATGGAAAATGAACTATATATACATAAAGATTAGGTTAATTAAAGAGATTTAGGTAAACAGAGGGCAATGATATTTTACCTTTTCCAATACTAGTATTACTAGATTCAAGAATCCCACTGTCGTCATCTCTGGCAGCGCTAGAAGAGAAGTTAGATTCTGACAATTCCTGAGCAGAAGTAGCAAGGTGTGTGGGAGATTCCTGGACAAGAATGACCTGGTGAGATCTGGTAGGGCCAGGCACAGGTGAATCCTCTCTCTCTGTGGCAGGAGACACAGAGGCTTTCACTGGGGAACTAGCTGCTGCTGTTATTGTTTCTACTGTTGCTGCTGTTTCTACTGTTGTTGCTGCTGCTGCTCCTGTTGCTGGTATACAATCAGGAGACTCCTAGAAAATGTACATATTGTATTAACAATGATAATGAAGGAGGTATACCCAGTCTCCCACTCCATTAAGTCTCACAATACACTGACTTTTAAGAAATATGGCATAATTTCAAAAATGAAACCTCCCTGAGCCTAACTTATACAACAGGTTAGGTTCTGTGCTACTGCTGTAAAGTGAAAATCACTGTAAAGTTAAACATAGCCTTTTTTTACTTTCAAATGCATATAAAAGCCTGATCTGATGATATAGTGAAGATCAGCAAGCAATTCCACAGTTTGGCTGCCAGTCCTGTTTGGAGTGACATCTAAACTGTTATATCTGGGCACCTCTGCAAAGACAATGATATTGTGTGAATGGTGTTGAAAGTGTTGAATGATAGTGAAAGTGTTTCTTTCTTTTTTGGGTCACTCTGCCTCGGTGGGAGATGGCTGTCGTGTTGAAAAAAATAAAAGCCTGATAACATGTTTACACTATGGAAATAAATGGTATAAAATACCGACACAATGGAAAAATAAACACATAAGCAGTATAATGTGATCCTTTATTGAAAACGTTTCGCCCACGCAGTGGGCTTTTATCGAGTCACAAACAGATCTACCTGGATAAAAGATACACGAGTATTTATAGGATTTAGTCAGGTGGAGAATGCTGAGTCAGGTGGAGAATGCTGCATGTGACAATCTTCAGAGTAGTGTGATGAAGTCAACACTCAATAAGACAACACTCAATACCGAAGAATCCTAGAATCATCACTTATCTGCATATCCATCAACTTCAACCAGAACAACAGCTTCTACAACATAGCTGAACCTATTGCCAAGAAACTTCTTCATCGCTATCCCACATGAGAACTTAAGAATGGAACACTGCAAAAGGTTTACACAGATACTTGTCCAATCTCTTTTTAAAGCTTCCCAAGGTTTAAGACTCCATCACACTACTCTGAAGATTGTCACATGCAGCATTCTCCACCTGACTAAATCCTATAAATACTCATGTATCTTTTATCCAGGTAGATCTGTTTGTGACTCGATAAAGCCCACTGCGTGGGCGAAACGTTGTCAATAAAGGATCACATTATACTGCTTATGTGTTTATTTTTCCATGTTTACACTATCATATATTAAATGAGCAACAGAGCTAGGCCTAAAAAATGCACATACAGTACACACATTACTTATCTTAAAATATTTTTGTCATGAGCTATTAGTGAGTGGGGATTATATTTATTGTTGGAAGTATGAATAAATGAAGAATGAGTATGTATAAATGAAAACTGCTGCACTAGCGAAATGCCGTAAAGCAAAGTGCTATAAAATGGGGCCTGCCTGTATTTAATTAAAAAAAAAATGCAAACAGAAAAACTTAAAAAAACTCCCAAGCAATACAGCTTACAGTAGGGCTCCGACTCGTAATGTTCCCCATTTACAACACTGGCCCTATGGAACCAATTTATTACTTATGAACAAGTGACTCGCTCTTTTAACAATGGAGCTACTTATGAAGGCAATGTTATAGTTGGTGGCTGGCGACTTACATAATTATAAATATTATTTTTTCTTGGTTAGAGTTTTACCAAATGCATTTATACTTTGCATATTCTCCTTTTATGCATATATAGAGCACTCAGATTAATTCTGAATAGATTGGCCAGGAACCATTGATTGAATATTTATGACTAAGAATGTTTGCTTGGGCTGTGGTATAGCCAGTAGCTGCTCATTTATACTGGACATGCTTAGTGAGCGAGGCACGGGACCTAAAGCAATACACCTTTCCTCACACACTTGCCACTAATTTCCCACTGCCTCAAGGCATTTTATTTGACCCCCTACTCTTTCTCATCTACATCAATGACCTTCCTAATGCATTACAGGAACTTAAATTGATTCTGTTTACAGATAACAATATTTTTGTCATCTCCCATCCAGATCCAGTTTTCCTCAACAATAGTGTTAATGCAGAGCTCATAAAGATATCCACATGGATGATGACCAATAGACTCACTATTAAAACTAACACAACTTTCTACATATTGTTTGGGAACAGAGCTAATATTATACAATTGAATATAATGGGAAAATTCTTAGGTCTACATCTTGACACCAATTTCAAATTCAAAACTTACATCCAGCATATAACCAAGGTCTCCAAAACAGTGTGCATCATTTCTAAGAAATGTTATGATGTGCATCAAGCACCATTACTTACTCTATACTACTCTTTTATTTACCCTTACCCTACTTATTGTATTTGTATCTGGAGATGTTTTTTTTTTTTTTCAACAAATTGGCCATCTCCCACTGAGGCAAGGTGACCCAAAAAGAAAGAAAATCCCCAAAAAGAAAATACTTTCATCATCATTCAACACTTTCACCTCACTCATACAAAATCACTGTCTTTGCAGAGGCGCTCAGATACGACAGCTAAGAATAAGTCCCTCCCAATTGTCACTATCCCAGACCCCTCCTTTAAAGTGCAGGCATTGTACTTCCCATTTCCAGGACTCAAGTCCAACTAAATCAATTAACTGGTTTCCCTGAATCCCTTCACAAAATGTTACCCTGCTCACACTCCAAGAGCTCATCAGGTCCCAAAAACCATTCATCTCCATTCACTCCTATCTAACACGTTCACACATGCTTGCTGGAAGTCCAAGTCCCTCGCCCAAAAAACCTCCTTTACCCCCTCCCTCCAACCTTTTCGAGGACAACCCCTACCCCGCCTTCCTTCTCCTACAGATTTATACGCTCTCCAAGTCATTCTACTTTGATCCATTCTCTCTAAATGACCAAACCACCTCAACAACCCCTCTTCAGCCCTCTGACAAATACTTTTAGTAACTCCACACCTCCTCCTAATTTCCACACTCCGAATTTTCTGCATAATATTTATTCCACACATTGCCCTTAGACAGGACATCTCCACTGCCTCCAGCCGCCTCCTCGCTGCAGAATTTGCTACCCATGCTTCACACCCATATAAGTGTTGGTACTACTATACTTTCGTACATTCCCTTCTTTGCCTCCATGGATAACGTTTTTTGTCTCCACAGATACCTCAACGCACCACTCACCTTTTTTCCTTCATCAATTCTATGGTTAACCTCATCCTTCATAAACCCATCTGCTGACAAGTCAACTCCCAAATATCTGAAAACATTCACTTCTTCCATAATCCCTCTCTCCAATGTGATATCCAATTTTTCTTTATTTAAATCATTTGATACATAAGAACATAAGAAAGGAGGTACACTGCAGCAGGCATGTTGGCCCATACTAGGCAGGTCCTTCACATTCCATCCCACTAACAGAAAATTTGTTCAACCCAATCTTCAATGCTACCCAAGAAATAAGCTTTGATAATTCTATTTACTCATGTGCAATTCCCACTCAAATCCAACCCCTCTCACTCATGAATTTATCCAATCTAAATTTGAAACTACCCAAGGTCCTTGCTTCAATAACCCTACTAGGCAGACTGTTCCACTCATCAACTACCCTATTTCCAAACCAATACTTTCCTATATCCTTTCTAAATCTAAACTTATCTAATTTGAATCCATTATTGTGGGTTCTCTCTTGAAGAGATATCCTCAAGACCTTATTTATATCCCCTTTGTTAATACCCATTTTCCACTTGTATACCTCGATCATGTCTCCCCTCATTCTTCGTCTTACAAGTGAATGTAATTTTAGGGTCTTCAATCTTTCTTCATACGGAAGATTTCTAATGCTACGTATTATTTAGTTATTCTACGTTGAATGTTTTCTAACGAATTAATATCCATTCTGTAATATGGAGACCAGAACTGAGCTGCGTAATCTAGGTGAGGCCTTACTAACGATGTATAAAGCTGTAATATAACCTCTGGACTTCTGTTGCTTACACTTCTTGATATAAATCCCAGTAATCTGTTTGCCTTATTACGTACGCTTAGGCATTGCTGTCTTGGTTTAAGGTTGCTGTTTACCATAACCCCCAAGTCCTTTTCGCAATCTGTATGGCTAAGTTCTACGTTATTTAAATTATAAGTGCTTGGGTTATGGACATTCCCGAGCTTCAGAACCTTGCATTTATCTCCATTGAACTGCATCTGCCACTTTTCTGACCAGGAATTGAGTTTGTCTAAATCCTCCCGAAGTTCCCTGACATCTACGTTTGAATCAATTATCCTACCTATCTTCGTGTCATCGGCGAATTTGCTCATATCACTAGTAATTCCCTCATCAAGGTCATTGATATATATTATAAACAACAACGGGCCTAAGACTGATCCCTGTGGAACACCACTTGTTACAGATCCCCACTCGGATTTAACCCCATTTATGCACACTCTCTGCTTCCTATTGGTGAGCCATGACTTGATCCATGACAGCACTTTTCCCCCAATTCCATGAGCTGCCACTTTCTTTAACAGTCTCTGGTGCGGTACTCTATCAAAAGCCTTACTAAAATCTAAATAAACAATATTGAATTCTTTATCGTGATCAACAGCTTTACTAAAGAAGGTTAATAAATTAGATAGGCAGGAACGGCCCCTCGTGAATCCATGCTGAGTATCATTAATCAAATTATGGTTATCTAGATGGCTTCTAATAATATCAGCTATAATTGACTCTAGTAATTTGCCTACAATTGAGGTTAGGCTTACTGGGTGGAAATTTGACAGTAGTGACTTGTCCCCTGCTTTAAAAATAGGAATTACATTAGCCATCTTCCACATATCAGACACTACACCTGTTTGAAGAGATAAATTAAAAATGTTAGATATTGGTTTACAGAGTTCCATTTTGCATTCCTTAAGAACCCTTGCAAAAAGCTCATCAGGACCCGGCGATTTATTTTGTTTCAGTCGGTCTACTTGTTTCATAACCATTTCGCTAGTGACTGTGATATTACATAATTTATCTTCTTCAGGGCCACTATAAAAATTAATTACTGGGATATTATTAGTGTCTTCCTGTGTGAAAACCGAGAGAAAATAATTATTAAAAATAGAGCACATATCATTCTCCTTGTCAGTAAGATGCCCCTCATCACCTTACTCTTATCTATGTTCACTTTCAACTTTCTTCCTTTACACACCCTGCCAAACTCGTCCACTAACCTTTGCAACTTTTCTTTAGAATCTCCCATAAGCACAGTATCATCAGCAAAAAGTAACTGTGTCAACTCCCATTTTGCATTTAATTCCCAATAATTTAATCCCACCCCTCTCCCCAACACCCTAGCATTTACTTCTTTTACAACCCCATCTATAAATATAATAAACAACCATGGTGAAATTACACATCCCTGTCTAAGACCTACTTTTACTGGGAAGTAATCTCCCTCTCTCCTACACACCCTAACCTGAGCCTCACTATCCTCCTAAAAACTCTTTACAGCCTTCAGTAACTTACTACCTATTCCATACACTTGCAGCATTTGCCACATTGCTTCCCTATCCACTCTATCATATGCCTTTTCTAAATCCATAAATGCAATGAAAACTTCCCTACCTTTATCTAAATACTGTTCACATATATGCTTCACTGTAAACACTTGATCTACACATCTACCCACTCTAAAACCTCCTTGCTCATCTGCAATCCTACTCTCTGTCTTACCTCTAATTCTTTCAATAATAACCCTGCCATATAATTCTTACAATCTCTTTTATCCCCCTTCCCTTTATATAAAGGAACTATACATGCTCTCTGCCAATTCCTAGGTACCTTCCCCTGTTTCATACATTTATTAAAAAAAATACCAACCACTCCAACACTATATTCCCCCCCAGCTTTTAACATTTCTTTCATGATCCCGTCAGTTCCAGCTGCTTTACCCCTTTCATTCTACGTAATGCCTCACGCACCTCCCCCACACTCACATCCTGGTCTTCTTCACTCCTAAACGATGTTATACCTCCTTGGCCAGTGCATGAAATTACCGCCATCTGGAGATGTACAATGGCAAATTACCTAAAGCCAATAGTAGCACAACAGCAACAAAAAAAGTTATTTGAATGATTACTCAAGCAGGTGCTAGGCAACATACTCCTTCATTCTTTAAAAGTTTAATCTTGTTTCCCCAGGATGTGACCCACACCACACTAACACCATGGTACTTACTTACTGCTAGGTGAACAGGGACAGCAGGTGTAAGGAGACATGCCCAACATTTCCACCCAAGCCAGGGATTGAACCATGGACACTCAGGTCCTGCACTCTGAAGGAGGGGTGGGGATACTGCAGTTTGGAGGGGCATCTGAACTGTGGTATTGGTGTGCCTCTGGCAAGACAGTGATGGAGTGAATGATGGTGAAAGTGTTTCTTCTTTTTTGGGTTACCCTACCTCGGTGGCAGACAGCCAGTGTGTTAAAAAAATTATTATTTATTATTATTGTTGTTGTTATTACATTCATGGGGGAGCACTAAACTCACAGGGGTCATACAGCATCTGGGAGATTTGGAGGCATTCAGATTCAATCCAAAGAAGGGAAACACAGGTCCAATTCCTTAGATCAAGAGCCCTGCCAAGAGTTGGCAGGGAAATAAAATGCCTCCATGCTCTCTCTAAAGACTGTTGCTATGCTAATAAAATGATAATATAACACAACACTATTCAGATGTTCTCTCAGTCATTTATGATCTGCAGATAAAAAAAATTTGGGACCTAAACTGAATTATCTTCATCATACTTCTAGGTAATTATGCAAAGCTCCTCCATAATCTCCAGATTATCTACTAGTGCCTTCTTGTTTGCTAGAACCAAACCAAGCAGGTTATTCCCTCTAGTTAGTTCTAATACAAAACTACTTTAAAAAGCAATATGTATTTGACCTCTACAAAAGTCACTGGACTCCTGATTACCGGTCCATGAGTTCCAGTCAATTTGGTTAAGCTTAAAACTCCTTACAATTAGTGCATTTTCATGTCAGCTTTAAGAATTTCATTCCAAAGCAGTCTCCTTTGGTTAATAAGTTTGGGTGTCAGCATATCACACTTAACTAAGATCAGCTTCTCATGTCCTTCAAGAACTTGGAACTAGACACATTTTTTTAAATTTCTGCATTTTTGATGCAGCAGTTTAAGTTTTCTCTGGCATACAGTGCCATCCTACCACCTTTATTGTTGATCCTTTCAGTGTGGGATAATTTAAAACCATGTACGTATGTGGCACGCAGTATGTATGTCATCTCAGTTACTGCAATAATAGCTATGCTTCCTGTGCACATAATTAATCTTAGTTTACTTATCTTATTCATAGTCCTGTGGCTATGTGTATAATAAATACCAAGAAAGTTTTTTTTTGTATCTTTTCTCCATACCCTTTAATTTGGGGGATTTTATTATTGTCCTTCATACACACAACTTTTATTAGGTTCAGAAATTTTGCTATTATAGCATCTACAGCTCCCAGTGACCTCTCTTCATTTGTAAAGCCATATCTTCAGCCTTTATTAGGCTTAACTTACAATACATATTTACTATACTGAATCTGTTTGTCCCTCTCCCTCTCACACAATCGTCAAATAATTTAATTTTCCACAGATGACTGGTACATATTAGTTTAAACTCCCAGACAGGCCATTGGTGGCTTTCTTCACTGAACCAGCCTAGGCTTTTGCTCCCGTTCATAACACCTCTATCAAAAAAGGTATCCCAGTTTTCAATTAATTTCATCTTCGATTCTTCGCAGTCCTTACTGGCACTTAACTCCAATAGCTTGGACAGCCATTAGTTTCTGACATTCATCCTAGGTAAAATAACATATCACAGGTGTGTCAACCTTTTCTTTAATAATACAGTGGACCCCCGGTGTTTGTGATTTTTTCGTTCCAGAATGCTGTTCAAGTGCCATTACTAAACGAATTTATTCCCATAAGGAATAATGTAGAGTAGACTAGTCCTTTTAGACCCCCAAAAATACACTTATAAAAGCATTTAAAAAAATACACTTACATAAAAGGGCGAGTTTCGAGCAGGACGAACACCGGGGGTCCACTGTATCTATAGTCTTTTTGAACCTCTACAGCAACTCCTCACACTCAGGCAAAAGATGGGTTCACTCACACTTCCAGTCAGGATGTAAATTATTGTTATTATTATTAAACTGCCATATCTAAAGAAACACTATGAATGACCCCAAAGCTCAATACTGTAGCCAAAAGTAAATGAACTGACCTGTGGTGAAGGGGAGGAGGAGGTCGAATCCTGAAGTTCTGAGCGAGAGGTAAAACCCAGTTCTTTGAGTTCTTGTTCTTCTATAGAATTACTCACATGATCTCTCTCTGCTTTATGAACTTCCACCTTTCTGGACTGAGGTAAAATACCCTAAAATGATGGAATTCTTATTGTAAAATAAAATTGGCAATGAACTTTCTTAATTTACCTGTAACTTAATACCGAAGAATCCAGGATATAAATATACTAGTACTACATATAAATTACTTGAGAACAATATGTAATGGTTTGGAAAACATCAGAGACAAAATTTACCCAAAATTATGTAGAGAGTAAAGAAAGAATAAGTAAGTTATAAGAAATAACAGTGTATAGTGGGTTCCTCACTTATAACCCTAATTGTTTCTTAAAAATTATGAAACAGACAGGTCCTGGATGAAAACACTCTGGCCCATACTGGACAAACGTCAGAATCATCGGACTTAGTTAATACATTTGGAAGACTACTGGACACTCTCTTGGCACAATCACTACAGACAAAATCTGGAATCTCCTGACATTTGAATTTTGTCTAATGACTCTTAACATTTACCCAGCCATTTTTTTTTTTTTGTCCAGTTTCCAAAATCCATTAAATGGGGATCCATTAATTAAAAGTTTTAGTGTCATCATTAACCATGAGAACTTATGGCTCATTCCTCATTGGAGTGTGTGCAGTTTGATCACACTCATCTCTACCTCTCCATTACCTAGGGCAGGCAGTTTCTTCATGGGATCTGGGACTTCCAGACTTGAGATGAACGTTTCATCAATAAAGATACCTAAGTGTTGCATGTTTATCAACATTTCAGCTCTGCAGTTTTAGACCACCAAGAAGTATTTTGCTTACTAACTATATTTAATCACAGCCAGGGGTCCCAGGTGATACTGCCTATAAAACTCAAACAAGACATGCAACTGGAGATAAAGCAGGCATAACACTGAGCATAAAGCAGGAGTTGGACCATTACTGGAGCTCAGAGGTAAGAATCAGTGTGAATGACGAAGACATTTTCCAAATGGATCATTTAGACTAATACAGAAATGCATTTTTGATCCTTGAAACCATGTTAATATTATACATATTTTGTTACTCTAATTTATATTTTAAGGGTTATTGAACCTGTTACACCCAATGTAACAAAGCCAGAGCTCCTTCACATTTACATTTTAGTAAATTCAATTTAAAACAGATTTCCTCTACAATGGACAGCATGTGTCATTCTTTTATTTGCTTATAAGGTACTACTGTAGCGTAAAATTTTAAACCAAATCTGGTCTATCATGAAGAGCTCTAAGTCCCAGTGAACTAAGTCAATATGCATGAACAGGATACAAATATACATGAACATAAAAAGTATACTCCATGGGGAAGTGGAAAAGAATTCTTCCTCTGCAAGCCATGCATGTCGTATGAGGCGACTAGTAAAATGCTGGGAGCAAGGGGCTAGTAACCCCTTCTGTATAAATTACTAAATTTAAAAAGAAAAATTTTTGTTTTTTCTTTTTGGGTCACCCTGCCTCAGTGGGATATGGCCAGTGTGTTAATAAAGAAAAAAGTATAATAATAACGATGGCTGAAATAACTTACATTAGGAATTCCACTTATCCCGGGGTGTTGACTAATGTCTTCAGTGGCAACATCTGAGGCATCACTATCATGTTCTTCTACTGCTTGAACTCTTTCTCTTGATCTGGCTTCATTTCTTAATGCCTCATGTCTTTCTCTTTCTGCTCTGAGTCTTCTTATCCTTTCTTTTCTTTCCTCCATCTCTTTTTTGAGTTGCTCACGTTCCTCCTCGAGATCACTTTCTACCCGTTTGTTAATTTCTTTATAATGAACCACTATGGTATCTATCAACCACCTGGCCAAAGGAATACAATTATATATTAATTACATGTGTATCTGTCACTCCTTTACAAATAGGATGAAGCATACACAAGAATTAAAATATGATACAGCTTTAAATTACCAAAGACCTACTAAAGGTGATTGTACTGTGTACCATACATAATTTATTGATAGAGTGGGTGAGGCACTGTCAACAAATTTTGCTGAGAACAAAAAAAAAATTGGAGTGATATAAATAGGTTAAGAAAGCCTAAGGAACAAATAGATTTGACAGTTAAAAACAGAATAGGGAAATTAACAGATCTGGAGTTGGAGGTATTGGGAAGATGGCAGGAAAATTTTGAGGAACTGTTAAATATTGATGAAGAGAGGGAGGCAGTAATTTCATGCACTGGCCAGGGAGGTATAACATCTTTTAGGAGTGAAGAAGAGCTGGATGTGAGTGTGGGGAAGGTGCATGAGGCATTCAGTAGAATGAAAGGGGGTAAAACAGCTGGAACTAATGGGATCATGACAGAAATGTTAAAAGCAGGGGAGGCTATAGTTTCGGAGTGGTTGGTACTTTTGTTCAATAAATGTATGAAAGAGGGGACAGTACTTAAGGACTGACAGGGAAAATATAGGGAAAGAAGTTTACTGAGTATACCAGGTAAAGTGTATGGAAGGGTTATTATTGAAATAATTAGAGGTAAGACAGACAGCAGAATTGCAGATGAACAAGGAGGCTTTAGAATGCGTAGGGGATGCGTAGACAAAGTATTTACATTGAAGTATATAAGTGAACAGTATTTAGATAAAGGCAGAAAAGTTTTCATTGCATTTATGGATTTAGAAAAGGGATATGATAGTGTGGACAGGGGAGCAATGTGGCAGATGTTGCAAGTGTACATAATAGGTAGTAAGTTACTAAATGCTGTAAAGAGTTTTTATGAGGATAGTGAGGCTCACACTCCAACAGCTTGCCAAGTCTCAAAAATTATTTGTCTCCACTCAACCCTATCTAACACACTTGTATATGCCTGCTGCATGTCCAAGCCCCTTGAACATAAAACCTCTTTTACCCCCTCCCTCCATCCTTTCCTAGGACAACCCCTACCCCTTTTTCCTTCTACTACAGATTTATACACCCTACAGGTCATCTTATTTTGTTCCATCCTCTCTATATGATAAAACCACCTCAACAACCCCTCCTCAGCTCTCTGAATAATAATTTTAGTAACTCCACACCTCCTAATTTCCACACTACAAATTCTCTGCATAAAATTTACACCACACATTGCCCTTAAACATGACATCTCCACTGCCTCCAGCCTCCTCCTTGCTGTAACATTCACAACCCATGCTTCACACCCATATAAGACTGTTGGTACCACTTTACTCTCATACATTCCCTTCTTTGTCTCCATGGATAACATTCTTTGTCTCCACAGATACCTCAATGCACCACCCATCTTTTTTTCTTTATCAATTCTATGATTTATCTCATCCTTCATAAACCCATCTGCCAACAAGTCTACTCCCAAATATCTAAACACATTCACTTCTTCCATACTCCCTTCCTCCAATCTTAAATACATTTTTTTCTCTAACTCATTTGATACCCTCATCACCTTACTATTCTAGGCAGTAGGTTGGTAGACAGTAACCACCCAGGGAGGTACTACCGTCCTGCCAAGTGAGTGTAAAACTAAAGCCGGTAATTGTTTTACATGATGGTAGGATTGCTGGTGTCTTTTTTCTGTCTCATAAACATGCAAGATTTCAGGTACGTCTTGCTACTTCTACTTACACTTAGGTCACACTACACATACATGTACACGTTTATGTATACACACTCATCTGAGTTTTCTTTGATTTTATCTTAATAGTTCTTGTTCTTATTGTTTTTCCTTTCATATCCATGGGGAAGTGGAATAAGAATCTTTCCTCCGTAAGCCATGCATGTTGTAAAAGTCAACTAAAATGCTGGGAACAATGGGCTAGTAACCCCCTTTTCTGTATAAATTTACTAAAAAGAAAAAGAAGAAAACCGTCAAAGTGGGATGTTTGAATGTGCGTGGATGTTGTGTGAATGATAAGAAAGAGATGATTGTAGATGTTATGAATGAAAAGAAGCTGGATGTCATGGCTTTAAGTGAGACAAAGATGAAGGGGGTAGGAGAGTTTCAATGGGGAGAAATAAATGGGATTAGGTCAGGGGTTTCAAATAGAGTTAGAGCTAAAGAAGGAGTGGCAATAATGTTGAATAATCAGTTATGGCAGGTAAAGAGGGATTATAATTGTATAAATTCAAGGATTATGTGGAGTAAAATAAAGGTTGGATGTGAAAAGTGGGTTATAGTAAGTGTTTATGCACCTGGAGAAAAGAGAAGAGTAGAGGAGAGAGAGATTTTGGGAAATGTTGAGTGAGTGTGTGGGTTGTTTTGAACCAAGTGAGAGAGTAATTGTGGTTGGGGATCTTAATGCTAAAGTGGGTAAAAATGTTGTGGAGGGAGTAGTAGGTAAATTTGGGGTGCCAGGGGTAAATGTAAATATGGAACTGTTAATTGAGCTATGTGTAGAAAGAGATTTGGTAATAAGTAATACATATATTATGAAAAAGAGGATAAATAAGTATACAAGGTATGATATAGCACGTAATGAAAGTAGTTTGTTAGAGTGGTAGGCTTCAGGATGTACATGTTTATAGAGGGGCAACGGATATATCGGATCATTATTTAGTTGTAGCTACAGTTAGAGTAAAAGGTACATGGGACAAAAAGAAAATGGCAACAGCAAGTAAGAGAGAGGTAAAAGTGTATAAACTAAGGCAGGAGGAAGTTAGGGTGAGATATAAGCAACTATTGGCAGAAAGGTGGGCTAGTGCAAGTATGAGTAGTGGGGGAGTTGAAGAGAATTGGGATAGTTTTAAAAATACAGTATGCAGTGTTGAATGATGATGAAAGTATTTTCTTTTTGGGGATTTTCTTTCTTTTTGGGTCACCCTGCCTCGGTGGGTGACAGCTGACTTGTTGAAAAAAAAAAAACTTGCGTCACACTACACATCCGGTTTTTTTTTTCAACAAGTCGGCCGTCTCCCACCGAGGCAGGGTGACCCAAAAAGAAAATATTTTCATCATCATTCAACACTTTCACCTCACTCATACATAATCACTGTCTTTGCAGAGGCGCTCAGATACGACAGCTGAGAATAAGTCCCTCCCAACTGTCACTATCCCAGACCTCTCCTTTAAAGTGCAGGCATTGTACTTCCCATATCCAGAACTCAAATCCAACTAAATCAATTAACTGGTTTTCCTGAATCCCTTCACAAAATATTACCTGCTCACACTCCAACAGTCAAACATTCAGCAATTTAGTGAAAAATTAGGAAGTATGATTACTGATGCACACATGAACAAAGACCACTTAATCCTCACAGGCGACTTCAATATAAACCTCCTACAAGATCAGGACCCACTAGTAACTGAATTCACAAACACTATGAGCAACTGCTTGCTGCTCCCGACAATAACAAAACCTACGAGAATCTCTGAGACCTGTGCCTCTCTATTAGACCATATCTGGACTAACACCATATCCCCATTAAAATCAGGCATAATCACAGACAATACCACTGACCACTACCCGACCTTTCTCATAACAAATCTCGGAAAATTACCACTAGAGACTACTAAAGTTACCTTCAGACTACATAATGAGACAGCTATAAATAGCTTTATAACAGCTATGACAAACATTGACTGGCAAACAGAAATAGACAACTTCCAGATACTGACTTATGTAATAATAATTTTCTTAAAAAGACCCAATACCTCTATAATAAGCACTGCCCTAAAAACTAAACAAATCACAACTAAAAGATTAAATAGTCCCTGGCTAACCCCAGCATACTCAAGTCCATTAATATAAAGCACCTATATGAAAAACAGTACAGAATGGGACAAATATCAAGAGAACAAACAAACGCTACTCATCAAACCTAACGAGTCTGATAAGAAGGTCAAAAAAACTGTACTATGAGAACAGATTACATAACTTAAAAGGTGATATAAAAAGACCTGGAAAACCCTATCTGAAATTCTAGGAACAAAAAGATATCCACAAACAGAACAATCAAACTAACAAAACCAGATGAACCCCTACTCCCACCTATTGAAACAGCAAACAAACTCAATGATTTCTTCTCCACCATAGGTAAAAAGCTGGCAAGCAAAATCCCAAGTTCTAATACTCCACCTAACGACTATCTCACTGGCACCTATCCGAACACACTATTCCTAGCCCCAACAAACCCAATAGAAGTTTCACTTATAATCAACACATTAAAAAACAAAGCAGGTGACCTAAATAACTTACCACCTTATATATACAAAAAGCCTCTCAAGTTCTCTCACCAATTATTGCAACACTTTTAACAAATCCATTGAATCCTCTACCTTCCCATCAATACTCAAAATAGCGAGGTCACCCCAATACATAAGGGAGGAGATCAAGCAGACCTGAATAACTACAGGCCGATATCTAACTTACCCTTCTCTCCAAAATCTTTGAAAAATTAATTCATAGACAAATATATTCCTACCTCACCTCCAACAACGTACTCAACCACTGTCAATTTGGATTCAGACCTAATAAAAATACAAATGATGCCATTATACACATGTTAGAAATAATTTACACCGCCCTTGAGAAAAAAGAAATCCCAGTGGGAATCTTCATTGATTTACGTAAAGCTTTTGATACAGTTGACTATGATCTGTTACACTTAAAATTATCGCACTATGGTATAAGAGGACACTCCCTAAACTACCTAAAATCATACCTTAGCAACAGAAACCAATATGTGTACACAAATGGAGCTAGCTCCACCGCGCAAACTATTACCGTAGGTGTCCAACAGGGAAGTGTTCTTGGCCCACTACTCTTTCTCATTTACATTAACGACCTACCAAATGCATCTCGACTACTCAAACCCATACTTTTTGCAGATGACACTACATATGTTATCTCTCACCCAAGCCCAGACACACTAGCCAACACTGCAAATACTGAATTGCAGAAAATATCTACCTGGATGATGACCAACAAACTTACTCTCAATATTGATAAAACCTATTTTATCCAGTTTGGGAACAGAGCTACAAACGCACCACTTAACATAATGATAAACGGGTCCCCTATCGCAAAACTCACAGAGGGAAAATTCTTAGGAATACATCTAGACAGTGGCCTCAAATTTCAGACACATATACAACAAATCTCCAAGAAAGTCTCAAAGACCGTCGGAATACTATCCAAGATACGGTACTATGTTCTACAACCAGCTCTTCTTACCCTATATCACTCACTCATTTACCCCTACCTCACCTATGGAATCTGCGCATGGGGCTCTACATCAATAACTCATCTCAGACCACTAATAACACAACAAAAGGCAGCAGTTAGAATGATAACAAATTCTCACTCCAGGCAACATACTCCACCAATATTCAAAAACCTAAACTTACTCACCATACAAGACATCCATACTTTTTACTGTGCCTATTACATACATAGAACACTCTATGCAGATATTAACCCACCACTCAAACTTCTCCTTACTAATTTTAACAGGACACATGACCATAACACTAGACACAGACCACTCCTCGATGTTCCCCGTGTCCACCTAACACTATGTAAAAACTCAATGCACATAAAAGGCACGAAAATTTGGAATTCATTATCTGTCATTGACAAAGAAACCCTACCTGTACCCCAATTCAAAACGATGCTAAAAAACCACCTTCTCACCCAAAGCTAATTGCTCCATATCAACCATTCCCAGCAAAGTAGAATAATCACTTAACGTAAAACCTGACTATTCAAGTCAATGTAATGTATGAATGAACGAATGAATGAATGTAAAACCTGTTATGAATAATACTTACTTAGCTAATTATTCCCACAACACTTACATTATAATGACCACGTAAACTAACTGCAATGCAATTAATTGTTTTAAATTGTTATCTCACTCAATTAGTTGCATTGCTGCAATAAATTGCTACAATTAATTGATATGTTCAACTTATATTCAAACTTTATAACTTAGATATGCAACTTTACTTATTTTATAAATTATCAACCATAACTTTTTATTATTTTATTATTATTATTGCTTTAATTTGTTTAATCTGATTTAATTAATATTATAATGAAGACAAAAGTACAAAACTATGTTCAAATTTCATAGCTTAAATACTCACCTTTACTCATTGTATACTATCTACAAAAATTCTTACAATTTAGTTTTAAGTTAATTTTAAGTCTGCCCAAAATGCCCTGCATACTAGGGGCTTTTGGCATGTACACCTCATGTAATCTCAATAACCAAATGTAATTCTTTGTATCATGTCCAAATAAAATATTATTATTATTATTATTATTATTATTATTATATAAAAACCATTCGTCTCCGTTCACTCCTATCTAACATGCTCACACAAGCCCCTCACCCACAAAACCTTCTTTACCCCCTCCCTCCAATCTTTTCGAGGATGACCCCTACCTCGCCTTCCTTCCCCTACAGATTTATACGCTCTCCAAGTCATTCTACTTTGATCCATTCTCTCTAAATGACCAAACCACCTCAACAACCCCTCTTCAGCCCTCTGACAAATACTTTTAGTAACTCCACACCTCCTCCTAATTTCCACATTCCGAATTTTCTGCATAATATTTACTCCACACATTGTCCTTAGACAGGACATCTCCACTGCCTCCAGCCGCCCCCTCGCTGCAGCATTTGCTACCCATGATTCACGCCCATATAAGTGTTGATACCACTATACTTTCATACATTCCCTTCTTTGCCTCCATGGATAACATTTTTTGTCTCCACAGATACCTCAATGCACCACTCACCTTTTTTCCTTCATCAATTCTATGGTTAACCTCATCCTTCATAAACCCCTCCGCTGACAAGTCAACTCCCAAATAATTTAATCCCACCCCTCTCCCCAACACCCTAGCATTTACTTCTTTTACAACCCCATCTATAAATATATTAAACAAAAATGGTGACATTACACATCCCTGTCTAAGACCTACTTTTACCGGGAAGTAATCTCCCTCTCTCCTACACATCCTAACCTGAGCCTCAATATCCTCATAAAAACTCTTTACAACATTCAGTAACTTACTACCTATTCCATACACTTGCAATATTTGCCACATTGCTCTCCTATCCACTCTATCATATGCGTTTTCTAAATCCATAAATGAAATGAAAACTTCCCTACCTTTATTTAAATACTGTTCACATATATGCTTCACTGTAAACACTTGATCTACACATCCCCTACCCACTCTAAAGCCTCCTTGCTCATCTGCAATCCTACTCTCTGTCTTACCTCTAATTCTTTCAATAATAACCCTACCGTACACTTTACCTGGTATACTCAGTAAATTTATTTCCCTATAATTCTTACAATCTCTTTTATCCCCCTTCCCTTTATATAAAGGAACTATACATGCTCTCTGCCAATCCCTAGGTACCTTCCCTCTTTCATACATTTATTAAACAAAAATACCAACAACTCCAACACTATATCCCCCCCCTGCTTTTAACATTTCTGTCATGATCCCATCAGTTTCAGCTGCTTTACCCCCTTTCATTCTACGTAATGCCTCACGCACCTCTTCCACACTCACATCCTGCTCTTCTTCACTCCTAAACGAAGTTATACCTCCCTGGCCAGTGCATGAAATTACCGCCTCCCTTTTTTCATCGACATTTAAAAGTTCCTAAAAATATTCCCGCCATCTACCCAATACCTCCAGCTCCCCATCTACTAACTCCCCTACTCTGTTTTTAACTGACAAATCCATTCGTTCCCTAGGCTTTCTTAACTTGTTTATCTCACTCCAAAATTTTTTCTTGTTTTCAACAAAATTTCTTGACAGAGCCTCTCCCACTCTTTCATCTGCTCTCCTTTTGCACTCTCTCACCACTCTTTTCACCTTTCTTTTACTCTCCATATACTCTGCTCTTGTATTAACACTTCTGTTTTGTAAAAACCTCTGATAAGCTACCTTTTTCTCTTTTATCACACCCTTTACTTCTTCATTCCACCACTCACTCCTCTTTCCTCCTGCACCCACCCTCCTAAAGCCACAAACTTCTGCTCCACATTCTAATACTGCATTTTTAACTCTTAAACTGTCCACACGTAGATCTACGTTGACGCGCGTAACACACTGAATATTTTGAGAAAAAAATAAATTGTTCTTTTTGTTTAACCCTTTTGGGGTCGACAGGCCTTCTCGGAAACATGTCCTCAGGGTCGAAATTTTTTTGGAAAAAAAAAAAAAAAAAATTTCTTATGAAATGATAAGAGAATATTTTTCCGATCATAACGACACCAAAAGTATGAAATTTGAATGAAAACTTACGGAATTATGCTCTCGCAAAGTTATCGGTCTCAAAGATGTTTACGCATTGGCGATTTCGCCCACTTTGAGCCCTATTTTTGTCAAATTCCAATGTTCCAGTCTACTAAAATCATAGCTATTTCGCTAGAACTACATTTCTTCTATCGATTGCGTACAAGAAACTACCTATTTACCAATTTCAACTACCGAAAATAATGGTCAGAAAATGACAATTTGGCCAATTTCACACAAATTTCAAACGATGCCAATTTCAAAATAGGGTCCAGAATAAACAAGGCAGACATTCCTGGCACTAAAATAACATCTTCTCTGTTCATTAGTCACGTCTCCAGGCCCCTCTTACATTACTTTTGCTTTTCATTATGAATTTTTATTCTCACAAAAAATAGAAGATTTACTGTTATGTATACAACTGCATCATTGTAAAAATGGTATAAATAATATCAGAGCACTTGTGCACTTGCCAGTTGATGTGTATTGGACACATGGTGTGATTTGTTTACTCTTGAACATCGTCAAAAACCGAACATTTTCGCTACTTTGATCTCAATTTCAAGGTATTTGTCATTGTCAAACCAATCAAAATCATCTCTATTTCTGTAATATATCTTCCATTCTATCAAATGAGACCAAGAAAACGAGAATACATCAATAAATACCATACGAAAATAGACTGCAAATTCGCTGTTTTAAACTAAAAAACTGTCGAAGTTTTTTTTTTCTCATTATGCAGTGTGTGCTGCAGGATTTTTTTTATACTGCGCACACTGACCACACAGACCCATTCTTTCATATGTAGGCCTACCAGCCGTTTCCCGCTTAATTTGAGGCCGCTAGAATTTATTCATACTAGTACAGCACCAACCTCTGCTCGTAAAACGTACTAGTATGGCACCGACCCCAAAAGGGTTAAAATGAAGAACGCATTTCTTTTGGCATCCCCGAATTTTGTAATACTGCGCACACTGAGTGCACAGACCCATTCTCTAATGTCTAGGCAACTCATGCTTATTGTGGCAAGGTTAAAAGCACTTAAAAAAAAAACGTAGATCTACGTTCGGAGCAGTACGTGAGTCAACATATATTTACATGTGGACAGTTTATGGAATAAAAGTATCCCAACTCTCTTCAACCCCCCCCCCCCCACTAATACTTGCACTAGCCCATCTTTCTGCCAATAGTTGCTTATATTTATACACTTTTACCTCTCTCTTACTTGCCGTTGCCATTTTCTTTTTGTCCCATCTACCTTTTACTCTAACTGTAGCTACAACTAAATATTATTTTTTTTATTAACACATCGGCTGATTCCCACCAAGACAGGGTGGCCTGAAAAAGAAAAACTTTTATCATCATTCACTCCATCACTGTCTTGCCAGAGGAGTGCTTTACACTACAGTTATAAAACTGCAACATTAACACCCCTCCTTCAGAGTGCAGACACTGTACTTCCCATCTTGAGGACTCAAGTCCAGCCTGCCGGTTTCCCTGAATCCCTTCATAAATGTTACTTTGCTCACACTCCAACAGCACGTCAAGTATTAAAAACCATTTGTCTCCATTCACTCCTATCAAATACACTCACGCATGCTTGCTGGAAATCCAAGCCCCTCGCACACAAAACCTCCTTTACCCCTTACCTCCAACCTTTCCTAGGCCGACCCCTACCCCGCCTTCTCTCCACTACAGATTTATACACTCTCGAAGTCATTCTGTTTCGTTCCATTCTCTCTACATGTCCAAACCACCTCAACAACCCCTCCTCAGCCCTCTGGATAATAGATTTGGTAGTCCCGCACCTCCTCCTAATTTCCACACTACGAATTCGCTGCATTAGTATATTCACACTACACACTGACCACAGACATGACATCTCCACTGCCTCCAGCCTTCTCCTCATTGCAACATTCATCACCCATGCCTCACACCCATATAAGAGTGTTGGTATAACTATACTCTCATAAATTTCCCTCTTTACTTCCATGGACAAAGTTCTTTGTCTCCACAGACTCCGCAGTGCACCACTCACCCTTTTCCCCTAATCAATTCTATGATTCACCTCATCCTTCATAGACCCATCTGCTGACATGTCCACTCCTAAATATCTGAATACATTCACCTCCTCTATACTCTCTCCCTCCAATCTGATATCCAATCTTTTGTCACCTAATCTTTTTGTTATCCTCATCACCTTACTCTTTCCTATATTCACTTTCAATTTTCTTCTTTTACATACCCTACCAAATTCATCCACTAACCTCTGCAACTTCTCTTCAGAATCTCCCAAAAGCACAGTGTCATCAGCAAAAAGCCCCTCTATAAACATGTACATCCTGAAGCCTACCCATCAACCTTTTATCCACCAATACATAATCTAACAAACTACTTTCATTACATGCTATATCATACCAGGTATACTTATTTATCCTCTTTTTCATAAAATATGTATTACTTACCTCTTTCTACACATAGCTCAATTAACGGTTCCTCATTTACATTTACCCCTGGCACCCCAAATTTACCTACTACTCCCTCCACAACATTTTTACCCACTTTAGCATTATGATCCCCAACCACAAATACTCTCTCACTTGGTTCAAAACTCCCCACACACTCACTCAACATTTCGCAAAATCTCTTCTCCAGGTGCATAAACACTTACTATAACCCACTTTTCACATCCAACCTTTATTTTACTCCACATAATTCTTGAATTTATACATTTATATTCCCTCTTTACCTGCCATAACTGATTATTCAACATTATTGCCACTCCTCCTTTAGCTCTAACTCTATTTGAAACCCCTTACCTAATCCCATTTATTTCTCCCCACTGAAACTCTCCTACCCCCTTCAGCTTTGTCTCACTTAATGGCGACATCCAGCTTCTTTTCATTATAACATCTACAATCATCTCTTTCTTATCATTCACACAACATCCCCGCACATTCAAACATCCCACTTTGACGTTTTTCTTCTTTTTCTTTTTAGTAAATCTATACAGCAATCCTACCATCATGTAAAACAAATACAGTGGACCCCCGAGTAACGAACAAAATTCATTCCAGAAGCCTGCTCAAGTGCCATTACCGAACGAATTTATTCCCTTAAGAAATAATGTCAAGTAGGTTAGTCCATTTCAGACCCCCAAAAATACACTTACAAAAGCACTTACAATATTATACTTACATAATTGTACGATTTCCGGGGTGTTCATTACTCGAGAGTCCACTGTACAGGCTTTCGTTTTACACTCACTTGGCAGGACGGTAGTACCTCCCTGGGTGGTTGCTGTCTACCAACCTATTACTAACTACAGACTACATGCGTGTACAAACATATATATACACACCCCTCTGGGTTTTCTTCTATTTTCTTACTAGTTCTTGTTCTTGTTTATTTCCTCTTATCTCCATGGGAAAGTGGAACAGAATTCTTCCTCTGTAAGCCATGCATGATGTAAGAGGCAACTAAAATGCTGAGAGCAAGGGGGCTAGTAACGCCTTCTGTATAGTACATTACTAAAGTTAAAAAGATAAACTTTTGTTTTTCTTTTTGGGCCAGCCTACCTTGGTGGGATACGGCCGGTTTGTTGAAAAAAGAAGATCACCTTACTCTTATCCATGTTCACTTCAAACTTTCTTCCTTTACACACCCTCCCAAACTCATCCACTAACCTTTGAAACAAATATTCCCAGAAAGACTACCAAAACTAGCATGATCAGGATACACATCATTCTCTTCCATTACAGAATTTAATAAGAAAAGCTATTTATCAATGATTTCTAACTTCATCTTTTTCTGCATTTACTATCAATCCAGACAAGCAAAGTTGTCTACAAAGATTTACTGCAGTCAACATTTCTTCCAGAATATCTTATATGTACTGTACAATATTACACTGGCAATGTTTATATGGCAATAATGATCAAAAACTTACCGAAAGCCATCAGCTATAGGTTTGTCCGGTTTATGTTTGCGTGTAGTGATAGCTGAACAAGTTTCCACTCTTGTAGGGCACTTATATTTGTTGACCACTTGCTCTACACTGAGAGATTCTACCAGGTCAATTTCATCCAAGGCACCATCAACATCTTGCTTGTTGGCAAGTCTGAAATGAACCAGTTTACCATAAACCTCAAACCTTCTCACTCATCTCGACTACACAAGGCTTATAGAATACATAAACTTTGTGGAAGTTTCAATACATATTATCATTGCTATACAACAGGGATTACAAAGATATGAATAATTAAAATCCATTTACTGATGTGCTAAACTTTGTATGAGAAATATTACTATACATTGCAGTCAGAGGCGAGCTGGCCATACAGGCATTTGGGCAATGCCTGGTGGGCCGCTGGGCTGGGTAAAAAGAAAAAAAAAAAAAAAAAAAAATGTTATGAAAAACTGAAGTCAAAGCCACTGCACAAAGATTGAAACGAAAATGAAATGCGCCTTAACTGAGCAGTGAAAACACACCTCTGGCCCTCAGCAGTTAATAAACCAACTTGCTAGATGGCAGATGCCCGGGATGATTTTAAGACCCAGTTCCCTTCTGATTGCAGTGGTTGCTCGATTATCAGAATTATCTGGTTGAGACTTGGCTAGAAACACTCTCATTAGACAAATCTCAATGTTACATTTTTCCTAGTTTGATTGAACACTACTGAGTATTGTATTTTCACACCATATATCAGTGTATTTTATAAAAAATAGGTTTCATTTATCAGCAATTCTTGGCACACACTGCTTTATCTATTAAAGTAGTCCTTGATACACACAGCTTCTATGTCACAAGTTTTTGATACACACACCGTCTGTCATGAATTCTTGACACACACAGCGTCTATGTCATCAGTCCCTGATACACAGAGTTCCTGTCATCAGTTCTTCAAACACAGCTTCCATGTCATCAGTCCTTGATACACATAGCTTCTATGTCATCAGTCCTTGATACACACAGCTTTCATGTCATCAGTCCTTGATATAAATCAAACTCCATCTCTTTAATAATTTAATTTTCTAAATCTAGAGAGAATAAGTGAATACTTTTGTGTTAAGAATTCCATTTCTGCATAATTAGATAACAGATTTTCATGTCATACATTTAATACCAAAGCAAAAAGCACTGTGCTAGTATAAACAAGCTTCCTTACACTGAGCTACATAGAAATAACCCTTTTCATGACCACAATCTTAGCTTTCTGACACAGCTTAAGTAATAATAACATTATGATGATTTAGTTTTTTGTTACCTTGTAGGAACTTACAACACTTTATTCATATGTATTCATAATTTATCTTTTCTTGTCATGCCACCATTTACAAGCTATTTTTTTATCTTAATTATTTTTGTTATTTGTTACTGTTATAACACCAAGGCAGGGTGACCCAAAAAGGAAGAAACACTTTCATTATCACTCACTCCATCAGTCTTGCCAGAGGCGTGCCAACACTACAGTTGGCACACCTTATATTTTTTTCCTTTTTGTATGAAAAATATTCTTACCCTATTTCATATATTAAAAATACTGAATCAACTCATCAATACATTCCTACAATTGTACATCATACTGCAGCACAGAATATGTTCTTGTACAGAAGATATTAACACCATGGAAAAAAAAAAAAGATTGATCCACTGGTACAAAATAACAACTTTTAGGTCTGCCTTCAGTAGATGCAAAAAAGTTAATGCTTTGTGTTTGTCCCAAATAGTAATTCATAAGAATGGTAACTTTTGGTTAATTGATTTAACCCTTTGACTGTTTCGGTCGTATATATACGTCTCACGAGCCACTGTTTCGGACGTATCTATACGCCTAAATTCTAGCGGCCTCAAATCAAGCAGGAGAAAGCTGGTAGGCCTACATGTGAGAGAATGGGTCTGTGTGGTCAGTGTGCGCAGTATAAAAAAAATTAGGCAGCCAGTGGTGCATTGTGGGAACGCCATTTCAGTAGTCCTTGTTCAGCATGCCTAGCGGTAAGAATTATCTGACTCCTTGGCGCATCTGGGACTGTTCTCTTCCTCAATGATAGCTCTAACACAGATGGAAGTGTCTCTGAAGATAAATTTCATGGTTTTGAGGAGTTTGTGACCGAAAGAAATGCCCAGGATACCAGAAGGAAGGAAGGAAGGAAGGAAGGAAGGAAGAGATGAGAGGAAGTAAGGAACAAAAGAAGTAAGAAAGGAAGGAAGAAATAAAGGAAGGAATGAAGGAAGAAAGGAAGGCAGGAAGGAAGAGATGAGAGGAAGGAAGGAAATATGTAAGAAAGGAAGGCATAAAGAAAGGAAGGAATGAAGGAAGAAAGGGAGGTAGGGATGAAGGAAAGGAAGGAGGTTGTGGCGAAGAAGACATGGGTCCCCTTTTGTGTTGACAGGTTGACAGGCAGGTTGACAGGCAGTGTAGGGGTGGTGAGTAATGGTATAATATGTCATTTTGACAGCTGCCTTACCCTGACTCAGCAAATTTAGATGACCACACACACACCCACAAACACGTAGCTTGGAGCTTTGAAGTGCTAATTGCAGTTGATGGAAAGTGACCAGTCATTATATACAGTGGACCCCCGAGTAACGAGCACCCCGGAAATCATACAATTATGTAAGTATAATGTTGTAAGTGCTTTTGTAAGTGTATTTTTGGGGGTCTGAAATGGACTAACCTACTTGACATTATTTCTTAAGGCAGTAAATTCGTTTGGTAATGGCACTTGAGCAGGTTTCTGGAATGAATTTTGCTCGTTACTCGGGGGTCCACTGTATGTGTATATATATTATAGAACAATAGTAATAAACAATTTTTTTTATTGTTGGTTGGTGTAAACAAGTTTTGTAAACAATATAATGATACTAATGTTTGTGCAATTATTGTGTTGCATACAACGAGTGTATATATATACATTGCACCTTACTTTGGTCTCACAGGCCACATAAGTTACGTAAACAAATAAAATAGTGAACAAACAAGAAACCTACAAAAGGAAGTAAACCAAAGTTTACCGGGTGAGCGGCATTCGCCGCTGTTGCCATACGCAGCTCATTTTTTGTCAACTTTACACCTCTATATCTCGGTAAATAATGATTGCAAAAATTTTTTGGGGGGGATTTAAACAATCAGAAAAATAATCTTAACAATTTGATAAGAAAAAATAAAAATTTTTTTAATATTTTGCGACATGAAATGACAGTTTCAGAAAGGGGTCTCCGACAGTCAAAGGGTTAAGTAAATATTACATATTTAGTGAACATTTGATAAAGTCATCATAATCTAACTCTCACAATTCAAGTAAAGTAAATGCCTACGGGATATCTGGCATCTCCCAGACTGCTGCCATTAGGCCTATAAAAATGAATAACAAAGGTCACTTGTTCCCTCTTTCACTTGATTCCAGCAGTTACAGTAACAAGGTTTAGTACTTGTTTGTTGCTCATTAGGCATGTTTTGCAGCCAAAATTGCTTGGTTAGGATAGAGTACTTCTATGATGATGTGACATTTGCTGCTGTTAGACATGACAGTCCAAAGGGTTGTGTTGAGCTACTGTGGTTAAACCCATTTTGTGGTCCATAGGTGTCATATGTCAATAGTTTTTGACAAGCTTAGGGTTGCATGTTGTCTCTTGTGTGTTGTTGGACCTGCAACACCAGTGGTGGACTTTGAGAAAAATATTTGGCTTCAGGCCAGCTGAGGTTTCAGTGCCTAAAGTGTAATTTCTGTGTCTGGTTGTATTATGTGGTCAGAACAGACCTCATTAACCTTTGTAAAACGTAAAATCCAAAAACACGTATCAGGGACTAGGAAATTACTTGCTACTACTCTTATCTTATAGAGTAACAATTTTCCAGCAAATAATGCACAATATGCCACTTAGGTTTCCTAATGGAAAACACATAAATGGTAATAATGAAAAGTCAACATGCTACAAAAATTTGCCATTTTTTTATTCACTACATCCTGGATGGAAAATTATTTTAATGATAACTCACACAAGAACTGGCTTTCCTGATATTTTCTTATCTGCCAGGAGGCTAAACAAGACATCCCGACATTCCCGCACTCTTGCTGCATCACTCGAATCGACCACAAAAATGACACCATGTACCTGAAAAGTTCAACATATTGTACAGTATGAATAAAACTTGGTGAAACAGCAGTAATAATCTGATCTGATTAACGAAAATCAGAGTTTAGAATTCAGCAGGTTAACCCTTTGAGGGTCCAAGCTGTAGATCTACGTCATGAGCTCAGCTTACTCAGATAAGCTGTGAGCGGTAAATTTGGGCCTAGATATGAGAGAATCCATCTATGTGGTAAGTGTGCACCATATAAAACAAATCCTGCAGCACGCAGTGCATGAGAAAAAAAATGCGACCATGTTTTTTTGGATTAAAACACCGACTTTGTGGTGTATTTTCCTATGGTTTTTAAGGTTGTATTTGCGGTTTCTTGGTCTCATTTGATAGAATGGAAGATATACAGTGGACCCTCGGTTAACAAAAAAAATTCATTGCAGAAGCCTGCTCAAGTGCCATTACCGAACAAATTTACGTCCTTAAGAAATAATGTCATGTAGGTTAGTCTATTTCAAACCCCCAAAAATATATTTCCACAAGCACTTACAATATTATACTTACATAATTGCACGATTTCCGGGGTGTTCGTTAACCGAGGGTCCACTGTATTACAGAAATAGAGATGATTTTGATTGGTTTTAGTACTGAAAATGGTTTGAAATTCAGCTTAAAGTAGCGGAAATGTTCAATTTTTGCCGATGTTCAAGAGTAAACAAATGATGTCACACGTCCAATACACGTCAACTGGTGGATCTAATATACGTTCACGAATGCGCTGATATTATTTATACAATTATTACAATATTGCATAACAGTAAATCTTCTATTTGTTTGTGTGAATAAAAATAACAAATAGTACAACACTTCCAGTTTTGTTGTTGCACTCTTCCATGGGTTCATATTCTATGACAGTTTCTCACAAGCTGTAAATCTTATGGTGATCATTAATAAACAATTATATACCATATGCATGCACTGTGTATTAGTGTTCATAACACAATCCATAGTTTTAAATACTAAATTGTAAGATTTTATTTTACTTTCTCAGAGAGAGTGAGACTTTATACTATCATCATTTTAAATGCATACAAAAATAAAACACAATACAGTGGTACCTCGGCATACGAACAGCTCCCAACTCAACAATTATGTAAGTATATTTTTTTAAGTGCTTTATATAAGTGTATTTTTGGGGGTCTGAAACGGATTAATCTAATTTACATTATTCCTTATGGGAACAAATTCATTCGGTATCAGCACTCGAACAGCCTTCTGGAACGAATTAAGATCGTAACCCGAGGTACCACTGTATATTGTATATGGATGTATAAGCCAATTTATATAAAAATAAACTAGCTCCCTTTCGTTATTCAAATATTCATGGACCTTGCAAAGTCATTCAGAGACTAATTTTATAACCTTACCTCCGAGAAATATTTTGCCCAAACTGGTCGAATCTTATTTCCTCCTCCTAAGTCATATATGGTAATCTCGCAGCCTCTGTATTCCAGACTCTCAGGGGCAAACCCCACAGTTGGGGCCACATCCTCCACAGGATCTGAAAAATTATTCATATGAAGACAAGAATAGTTTTAAATGTGAAATATTATTTGTATATGAAGAAAAACCCCAGTGTAGTTATACACAGCCTATTAGTTTCAAACATTTTGAGAACATCACTATTCATCAAAGCCTAAAATATACAGCTAGCCCTCCACTTTCGTGAGCTTCAAACATTTGAGAATGCCCAGCATAACATGTAGTATATACAATATTTTACGATGTTTTCATGTGTTTTATGATTGTTCGTGGTTCAATAGGTTAAGGAAGCCGTATTGTTAGGCTAAGTAAATGCTATTATTATATTTCCCTACAATATATTTGCGCATCCATACATTCATGAATGCTACAGTACAGTATTAGTACAGTGGACCCTCGCTATTCAAACACTCCAAAATTCACCCTTTTATTTAAGTTTATTATTGTAAGTGCTTTTATAAGTGTATTTTTGGGGGGTCTGAAATGGACTAATCTAATTTACATAATTCCTTATGGGAATAAATTAGTTTGGTAACAGCACTTGAACAGCATTCTGGAATGAAGGATGTTTGAATAGCGAGGGTCCACTGTATATTATATTTCCCTACATCATATATGCGCACCAAACATTCGCGAATTTTCAAGATTCGCGAGGTTCTTGATCCCCTAAACCTCGTGAATGTGGATGGCCTCCTGTAATTTAAAATTCTCATAAAATAAAAGAAGAACTTGTAAATTCAGGTTGGCCATCACTAATCTGGCATCATTGGGACCTGTAGTGTGCCGGATTAGTGAGTTTGCCGGATTACAGAGTGGTTAGGTTAAAATACACTTAATTAACCTATCAATAGAGACTCTTTTTGCAACATCTTCCTCATGTTCATCACTGCTTTCTCCTCCACTGGCTTGCTGGTGTGGATTTACAACCATCTGCACAATTTCTGAGTCAGTATAATGATGAAATTTGAGTCAGTATAATGATGAAATTTGAGTCAGTATAATGATCAAATTCAAAATTATGCTAGCCGAAATTAGTGCTGGATTACTGATGGAACAGGATAACTGATTGCTGGATTAGTGATGGCCAACCTGTACTGTATATGTAATTACTTAAACATAATAGTTGGGTAAAATAAAGGAAATAACACTACAGATTTAACTGAAACTGTATATAAACATTCACTTCACTTCAAAAGAGGTGTACTGACTTTCCATTATGTATTCTTTAGAGATGGTTTCTCTCTATACAAAGAGACCTGTATATGATCAGGTTCTGCTCCAGAGTACACAAACCCAAAATTGAAAATATAACATGGACATGACATTGGTATTTCTCTTCATGGTATTGAGAGTGTACCCTCAGCATATATTACAGTACCATATATGAAAGAAGGTAAGTGCTTATACAGTAATACCCCGGTTTTCATCTTTAATCCGTTCCAGAAGGTCGGCCGAAATCCGAAATGGACAAAAACCAAAGTAATATTTCCCATAAGAAATAATGTAAACCCAATTAATCCAGTCCAGACACCCGAAAATATTAACAAAAAAATACATTTTATAGAGAATAACTATAGTGTTGCAGCTTTTCAGTGGTTAGCTCTTCCCTGTGGTCGTCCACCAACTCTTCCACATCCTGGCCACTCACATCCAACCCCATGGACTTCCTCAAAGCCACAATAGATTCCACAACAGGCATAGGGTTGTCAAGTTTACACTAATATTTAGTAATAGAACTAGGCATTAAAAACACAATAAAAAGTAAAATACATATACAGTACATTCATTACTTACCTTAAAATATTTGTAGTCTTAATGTAGGGTGAGAGGTGAGTAGTACTTATTTGTAGGAAGTTAGGTGTAGATAGCCGGTAGATGTCGGTAGCCGGGGCTACATACATACACCTACCTACATAGCTACATGATATTTAATGCGGCTCAAAGCCATATTATTACCATCAACATACCATGTTCACAGAGTTTAATCGTTTCTAACAACTACCTTTAGATGCCATCATAAACAAAGGAAGAAGTAATGAATAATTCATGCTGAGAATTGTAAACAAAAGTGTTATGTATTAAAGCAGTATCTGGGCCAGACACAGATTCATACAGCATTCTCTAATGTTCGACCAGAGAAAACAATGTTTTTCCTCCACCGACTACCACCCCTCAATAGCATATAAACATTGCATGTTTATATACTATGTAACGTGTTTCTTATATAATTTTGAAGAAAATATCATAGATGGATTAATGAAAATGTTTATCTTTCTTTCAACAGTCAGCCGTTTCCCACCGAAGCGGGGTGCCCCAAAAGGAAAAACGAAAATTTCTCCTTTTACATTTAGTAATATATACAGGAGGAGGGGTTACTAGCCCCTTGCTCCCGGCATTTTAGTCGCCTCTTATAACCCGCATGGCTTACGGAAGAAGAATTCTGTTCTACTTCCCCATGAAAATGTTTATATTAACGTAAAATAAGACATTTAACGTGCCCAAGAGTGAGTCACGAATGTATGAGCAGACCAGACAGATGCGTCTGGTACGGACAATTTCCGAGCGGTTGTACGAAACCCGGGGTAAAATTTCGCCAAAACAGTGCTCGAAATCCGAACTGTACAATTTCCGCACCGGACGAAAACTGGGGGTCCACTGTATATATAATTTGTAAATTAAATAAAATAAATTTGAATAAACTACGTATAAAGTAATTAGTGCTTATTATTTATGAACAGAATACCATTGTATGAAAACATTTAAGTACCATCTTATAATTTATAATTTATTCAATATTGAAAACCTGTGTCTACTCAAGAGAACAAGACATCCCATCATAATTATTGAAATTTACCTTTCTAGTTTCTCTTTCCCATGCTTGTTACTGTCAGAAGTTCTGGTGACAGAACAATGTCACCAGAACAATGGAGTTCCATTCCTAAGACTGCGTCGGTAAATGAATTCGTCGCTAAACAAGGAGCATACTAGTATAATGGTAGTGGGTTTATGTCAACCATCTTTGATATTGTTTTAATGTCACCCTTGCACCATTTATAACATTTTTAGTACATTTTTTAATGTTTAAACAGTAGTGTACTGCATACTGTAATAAACAGAACAGAAGAAATCAGCTCTAATATACATTACAGTGGACCCTCGGTTATTGGCTGTAATCCGTTCCAGAAGCTTGGCCTAACACCGAAATAATATTTTCCATAAGAATTAATGTAAATACAATTAATCCGTTCCAGACAAAAATATCAACAAAAAAATCATATTTTAACAATTAAATAAGTATATTACATACATACCTTTATTGAAGACTAATGCTGGCTTCTGGAAGATAGGGAGGAGTTAGTTTTTGGAAGGGGAATACCCCTCCATAAAGACTTCAGGTAACAAGTCCTTATCTGGGGTTACTTCCCTTCTTTTTCTTTTAATGCCACTAGGACCAGCTTGAGAGTCACTGGACCCCTGTCTAGAAAAATAACTGTCCAGAGTGCTCTGTTTCTGATGCCTCTTTAAGATTTCCCTGAAGTGGGACAAGGTTTTGTCACTAAACATGTTGCAGATATGGCTTGTTTCAGCTTGGTCAGGATGGTATTTTTCAACAAAACTTTGCAACCTATTCCACATTCCACACATGTCCTTAATCACTGTAGAAGGCACCTCCTTCACTTCCTCTTCCTCCTCCTTTTCTGAAGCAAGTTCCTCAACTCTGGTCTGATGCTGTTCCAGTTCCAGCTCTTCGGTGGTTAGCTCTTCCCTGTGGTCCTGCACCAACTCTTCCACATCCTCGCCACTCACCTCCAACCCCAGGGACTTGCCCAATGCCACAATACCTTCCACAAGACGCACAGGGTCGTCAGGGTCAGGGTCAGTCTCAAACCCTTCTCAATCCCTCTTTTGGACAGAATCCGGCCACAATTTTTTCCAAGCAGAGTTCAAAGTCCTGGAAGTCACTCCCTCCCAAGCCTTACCTATAAGGCCTATGCAGTTGTAGATATTGAAGTGATTCCTCCAGAACTCTCTTAGGGTCAAATTAGTGCCCGAGGTCACTTCAAAGCACTTTTCAAACACTGCTTTTGTGTAGAGTTTTTTTGAAGTTAGAAATGACCTGCTGGTCCATGGGCTGGAGAAGAGGAGTGGTGTTAGGAGGCAAAAACTTCCCTTTTATAAATTTGAAGTCCCTAAACATTTGGTCTTCCAAGTCTGGAGGATGTGCAGGAGCACTGTCCAGTACCAGGAGGCACTTGAGTCCCAAATTGTTTTCCTGAAGGCATTTTTTCACACTTGGGCCAAACACATCATCAACCCAATCTCTGAAAATTTGCCTTGTGACCCATGCGTTATGATTAGCTTTCCACATCACACACAATCTTTTCTTGTGGACATTGTGTTTC